>DWDU01001417.1:0-14712 GCA_018245575.1 Jemadia suekentonmiller
TCTTTGGTGGATTCATTTCTAATTCAGGATCTAAGCACGGCAACGATGACATTTTAGGTGCTTTTTGGACGGACTCACTATTTCTTGATATTGCTGCTTCCGTTGGAGCAGAACTTGTATTTGCTTGATGCATTTCAGCCGATAACTGCATTGCTCTTGTTGCATCTCTTTCCTCTTTTTCCTTTTTAGCTCTTTCTAATTCCATCATTCGTTTAGATTCTTCAATAGCCTTCTCCAGATCACTGTCTACATTCTCGTCTTTAATGTTGAGATCAGGCATATCATGGCTTACTGGTCTTTGTTTGGGTACGGGAGGTGTCCTGTTTGTTGTAGTCTTAGTAGAATTCTTACCCTGACTATCCCTGTGTAATGGTAAAACTCTATTCATTGGGCGCATCGACATAGGATTGACAACATTCGTCGGAATTCCAGACTGCTGTGTTGGTGGTGCTTTGGGCAACATAATACTTGAACTATTTTGAGTAGGTAAATTAATAGTATTGTTTGGAACTGGTATACATATCATATTACCCGAATTGTTTTGATTTTGCAACAAATTGTTATTGGTTTGAATAGGAAAATTAATATCAGTAGCTGTCTTTGATGCGATTTTAGGATCCACCAAGTTATTTTGCACTGTGATATTCACTGTATTATTACTTGAATTTACATTTATATTCATAGGAGCACTATTAGGTATTGCCTGGAATGGTACATTTATCATGGTACCATTATTTTCATTCTTTTGCTGAAATGTTAGTGGATCGGTCGCAATTCCTGGCACATTATTGTTGCTATTGTTAGTCACCACACGTATATTATGTTGCTGAGGAACATGTTGATTTATATTATTATCAAGATTAGCATTATTTATTCTGTTTCTTTCTGGGAGGTTAATTACTCTGTTATTTTGTGAATTCATCTGTAGGTATCCAATTTGGTTGCTGACTGATATCGTGTGGTTTTGCTTGTCATTGCTTACAATATTAACTTTTGCACAATCATTATTAGGAATGTTTGGTATGGGCATGGTTGGTGTAGGTGGTGGTCCCATAATATTTTTACCTCTTAAAGTTTCCTGGGTAAATTTAGGTGATTCATTGACTGGCAAAGATGTTCTATTAATTTGTGGTTCAACATTTGATAATTGATTTTGTGCAGTGTTGTTCGTATTCAAACTGCAATTGTTTATGTTGATTTGGGAGTTGCTCGGTAACTGATTATTTAACATCTGATTTTGTGCACTGTTTGTATGAGGTTGTGAATTATTTATCATCATGTGATTTGAAGAACCTGGCATTAAACTATTGACCGTATGATCTGGCGTGCTATTGCAGTTCATCAATAAATCATGTCCTGATAAATTGCTTTGGTTGTTAGTTCCATACATCGAATTATTATTCACATTATTCATTACCATATTATTTGTATTGTTGACACCCATACCATGTATTATATTCCCTGTATTATTTACATTCAAAGTAGCATTCGAATTCATATTACTACATATTTCAAAAGTGGATTGATTACTTGAATATTGTGAAGAGTTATTAGAACAACTGCCACTGCATGAATTTTGTATTTCATTTTTGATATCAGGAATATTAGGAACATGCATTAATGGGCTGTTCATCGCCTGATGATTGGTATTAGAGATTTGCATGTTGTTATGCATGTTCATATTGTTTATTGAATTCATGTTGTTCATTTGATGTTGCATAAGATTTGAATGATCCATCGAATTTCTATTATTTTGTATTTGATTGACAGAGTTGAGATTTGTCATAGACATGGAATTGTTGTCATGACGATTATTGTGAATGTTGGCCATAACATTAGAATTTTCCATTTGGTTGTTCATATTCATATTTGTATTTCCTGACATGTGATGCATATGCATATTATTATCCATTGTTTGTCTATTGTGCATCTGGTTTGGTACATGTTGGTGCAGACCCATTAAATTATTATCAATATGAGGGCGATTAGTTTGCATTTGCATAACATTAGACATTTGATGTTGGTGGTGATGAGCTATATTATCCATTTGCCTATTTTGTTGCATAGACAGTTGTTGATTCAAATGCATACTGTTTTCAACTTGAGTACGACTGTTATTATTACCCATATGATGGTTCATTTGTTGCATAGAGTGCATCTGTTGATTATGCATGGAATCCATTGATCTATTTGAGTGCATTTGATGATTCATGTTGTTAATTGCATGTCCTTGCATGTTTTCCATAATCATCCTGTTATTTTGCATATTGTTCAAGTTTGTCATCTGCTGATTCATATGCATGTGAGACAAATCATTAAGATCAGAGCGGTTTAAATTATGATTGCCAGACATGTTATGCATATTTATATTCTGGTTCATAAGGTTACTGGAATCAGAAGTATTGCGGCTAGAAGGAAGCATATTTAATTGATTGTGATTTTGCTGATTATTTATTATGTTCTCATGAAATGCTCTATTGGATGCTCCTTGACTCAATTGATTTATTTGATTAGTACTTTCCATTTGGCGGCTATGCTGTTGGATCTGTCCATTCATTATATGTATTTGGTTAGAACTGAGTTGATTATTCTCATGTTGCATCATTTGCATATTCCCATGTGTCATATTAGATGTATTCATAGATGAACTCATTATATCATTTTGTTGATTGTTTTGCTGGTTATTGTTTTCACTGGACACTTGCACATTTGAACGATTTATGGACATTTCTTGGCATGACATGTTCACATTTTGCATTGAATTATTTACTGAATTTAATATTTGTACTTGTCCATGAGATTGATTATTTGAACCGGAACATATTTGATTCTGATTACTTGGTACTGAAATAGTGTTCTGGTTGTTTTGCATTTGCGGTCGTATGACATTATGAGGTATTATGCTTATAGCTGGAGAATTGTTCATATTACCAACCACTTGGCAACTGCTTAATTTATGAATATTAATTTGGTTAGATATGCTATCTGCATTATGTTTGTTGTCACTTGGGCCCATGTTTTGAAAACTTTTGTCATTTTGAACATGAGAGTGTGATGCCATAATTTCTTGAGAAAAATTCAAATGACCACCTTCGGCTTTTGAAAGAGCATTAATCTTGCTCAACTTCAGTGTTGTATCAGCATCAAAGTTGCTGGTCATAGACGTAGGTGGATAAATATTTCCTGCTGTAATTTGAATGACATTGTTTGATGATGAATGTCCAGATGAATGGTGGCTGACATTTAAATTGGAATCAAATTGATGGGAAGTAATGCCCGATACAGCATTCCCGTTACTAGATACTGATAAAAGACAACTCTGATTTAGTTTTTCTGTATCATTATTATGTTGATGTTGCCTTCCTATAGTAATGTTATTTTGCATATTAACTGATGAACTGTTCGAAGTAGCGTTGTTCTTTATAGTAATATTATGCACATCAATTTTATTATCAGATATACCACTATTAGTTGAACTCATTTGTCGCCAAGGAGTGGGCGACTTTATACTCTGTGTAACACTTATAGTTGGCATACTTGTGCAATTTGAACTTTCTTGCAAGTTTCCACTTATTTCAATTACATGTGAATTTTCTATTTTCATGTTATTATTCATTTTACTTGTAGATGGTGCTACGGAACTTGACACAATTGGTTGTGATAAAGGTATAGACTGCATAGAAAAGGACGTCGATGAATTTGGTACAGACTGAGATATTGCCATTAAAGGTTGACCCGTCGACGAAATAAGAGTTACATTAGGTGACATGGTCACATTGTTTTGTTTAGATATACTCGTTCTCTGCAGATTTTGCGATGTATTCGACAAAGACATACTATGTATCTGTGATGTAACAGGATTAATATTTTGTCTTCCAGTTATAATAGTACCAGATGATCCTCCAATAGACACTGGACTCATTTGTATAAGTTTTGGTGTCTGGCGATTAACATTTGGTTGCTTATCAGGCAGGGGTTGCAGTGTTAAATTCGGAACATTAGATTTAACAGTCTTAATTGTTTGAGGTGAAGACTGTACAGTTTGGGCTGTAACCACATTAGCCGTGGACGATACAGCTTGTGAAGTAACACTGTCTCCCACATTGTTGACGACGACATATCCTGTGGGAACTTCTACAATTGGCTCTATCTTACTCGCTTGAAATACTTGCGTCGTTGTTGCGGAAAAACTACTATTTTGTGCTAGAACTCCTTGCATTGCTGTGGATACAAACTGTTGCGATGACATCACTGTATTCTGCACGATAGTTTCCAAACCGTAATAAACTGGTTGGGTAGTTGTCAAGTACATACACCCTGAAGGATCAGTCACCATCTCTAAGGTTGGCGTAGATCCGAGCAAAACCTGATCATTACAAAACTGTGGTAATATTGTTCCTTGAGGCAATATTGTGGTTCCAGGTGTTGAGGAAATGAGAGTATTGCCTTGGGATGATAATGCATTAGGTATAATTGTCGTTTGCCCATTTCCAATTCCACTTTGAGGCACTACTGTAGCACCTGTTTGTATTGTATTATTGGGAAGAAGAGTTGCTGTTTGAGTTGTCAAATTTCCAGATGTGAGTCCTTGAATCGTGCCTTGAGGAATAATTGTCGCACCATTTTGTGTATGTATTGCCTGGGGCAAAATAGTTGCTCCATTAGGTCCCTGAGATAGAATTCCTTGTGCTTGTATTGTTCCTTGTGGCAAAATTGTAGCACCCTGTTGAATAGCTTGTGGCAAAATTCCTACATTACCTTGAGGCAGCAATACTGGTATTCCACCACTTGGTACAGCAACTAGTCCTCCAGACTCTGTTTGTTGAATCTGAAATGTTTGAGGCACTAGACCACTTTGTGAGATGAATTGAGTAGGTCCAGTTTTAAAGTCTCCTTGGGGTGCAATAGTCGCTATATATTGCATATTTTGATTTTGTTGCTGAGATAAAGCCTCTACATATGACATAATGTTCTGGTTAGCAACAGGTTGTACAATAATGGAAGGCTGTCCAGTTTGGTTATTTGTTTGTAGTTGTATTACAGTATTTCCTGGGCCCAATGGAGACTGATTAATAGTTGTAAATGTTTTTTCCAGTTTGGTTTGTTGCCTCTTAATTGTTGTTGGTTTCGGTACCGTACGCCCTCGTCCACGGTTAGTACTTTGGAAAATAGGCTTTGGTTGTACAGGGGCTGGTTGTTTTTTTGGCGACTTTTGTGGTGTTCCTGGTATTATAATTTGCTTAGTTTGAGAGTTTGGTGATGATAATCTTTGAGCAGTCATTGCTGGCATAACAATTGTTGGGTTACCTTGAAGTTGAGGTCGAATCATTGGTTGAATGTTTTGGATAATTGATGCATTGGGCATGCCTTGAATGGAATTTACTGGTAAAGTGATTGAAGATGCACTTGCCATATTTGGGAAATTTGTAACTTGATTTTTTCCTTGATACATTGGTGTAATATTTCCGGCCTGATTTGAAGGTATTGTTAGAACCTGATTAGAGTTAGAAGATATTACTTGGATTCCACCAGTTCCTGAAAGTAATTGTGCCATATCTGTTCCACTTTGTATTTGTTGAATATTTGTTCCACTACCTGGTTTTACACAAATATTATAGGGTAAGATCCCTTGTTGGGTAATAATTTGTGGTGTCATAATCTTTTGTCCACTTGCAGAACTTGTTTTTGGAGGAGGTAGCAACATTTGTGGGGTAACAACAATTTGTGGAGACGACAATACTTGTTGATTGGCAGATACTTGGACATTCGTTTTACTTTGATCAAAGATAACAGTCCCAGACTTCATTTGTTCTGTTATAGTCATGGTCATTTCATTTGTTGGACCAGGTGAGGGTGTTTCTACTATGGTGCCATTAATAGTTATCTGTCTGGTATTAATCGATGTACGTCGCGCAGAAATACCTTCCGCCTTAACAGTGTTTTCAGTACCACTTACAACACCTGCATGAATTATCATGGGTTGAGCGAAAGCACCCTGGAAAGCGTTTTGCAATGTTGTCAATGTTCGATTTTCAGGCGATTTGGGGTTTTCACTTTCACTTTCACTAGTAGACATCATGTCGCAAGAAGGAATATGCCTGTCATAGGACTCCTTGTTTCTATATGTGCATTGACATCTGTCACATCTGACTAACTGTTCCATCTGTCCTGCAACCATGGAACCATCATCCAAAGGTCTCATAACAAATTCAGGTTGACCACTTATTGAATTCCCAGCAATAGTCACAGTATAAGTACTTTCAGATCCACTAGCTCTATACAAAAATTGATTTGTTTGATTTCTTGATATATTATCATTACCTGCATTGTCTTCTGCTCCATCTAGCTGCTGAATCGGGCTAAAGTCATTATCATTAGGACTTCCAGGGCGTGAACTGCATGTGCTCTCAGATCCTGACCAATCAGCTGCTCCATCTAGTTGAGAAATTGGGCTACATTGGATTTTTGTATAAAAATCTATTACATCAGGGAAATAACTCTCAGTTTTTGCCTTTTCACTGCTTATTTCGTCCTTTTCTTTAGGTGATGTAGTACGGTAGTTCAATCCCGACGAATGTGGTACTTCATCATTTAAGCCAGTAGTACTTGATTCTGCCTTTACCTTTTTCTCGTGGGATCTCTCTTCTTTGATTGTTTCCATTGGATTTTCTGCTAAAGTTGATCTTGGAACAGGACTTAACTTACCACTCACAGTTGAAGATTTGTTCATTTTGCATCGTTTTATTGTAGACGATAAAAAACTGGTATCAAATTTGTTATTCCATGTTAGACTAGTTGATCTTTGTTGACCGCGCCCAGTAGTTAATGTTTTGAAATTATGATTTTGTAACAACATTTCAGATTTGCTTCTTTTTAATTCTTTGTTTCCTGATTCTAAACGTGCATTTAGAAGATCATCTATAAAATCTGAAGAGCGGGAATCAGATTTATCGTCTTGGCTTAAAGTTCCATAAAATTCATTATTTTTTAAATCCATTGCTACCAAATCTTCATATGACATTAATTTTGGGAATATGTCTTGCATTGAGATGCCATCTAAAAGATCATGATTTAAATCTTCAAATATAGCATCTTTCACTTCAGGTGGCAATAAATCTGCTGTATTTTGGGGTTCATCTTCGTCCTGTTGTTCTTGTTTACACACATTATCAAGCAGAAACTCTACAACTTGTTTCACAGCTAGATCTTCCAATGTAACCACATTACCAAATTTTATAGGCGATTTATCATTTTTCAGCATGAGAACTGATTTACCAGAGCCAGTATCTAAGCTTTCGTGCCAGGCACCTATCTCAGCTATAACTCTGTCTACAACTTGCACATCCATAGAATGATCCACAGTTATGTTTACACCAAAGTCAAATCCAGGTAGTGGTTCAGCCAAAATCAGTTTCGTCTTTATTGTATATCTGACAATCTTTAAGGGCTTTTTGCAGGACCAAAAAAGACGACTGCATGAGAAATCAACTGGCATCAGAAACTCTTCAAAATCTGATACCGATGGTACTATTTTTCCAAGGCTATTAACAGTTAATGAACCCATCAGAAATTGAACTTTATTGATTTCACTATATCTTTTCTTCTTTTTGTCAAGTTCTACATATACTGGTCTTGTTAGTTCAAAATCAGCATTCTTTTGTAAACACTTCTTTGGTACATCTTTGCCATGTGTGGGACAGAATACCCTCTTATCATCCATAAATGCACATCCCACCTTTCTTGCACATGCATAGTGATATGTCTCACTGCAATTCTTTGCACAACAGCCTACACTAGCACCTTTTATTTCACAGAGTGCACATTTTATCATTTTACCTCTTGAGATAGCGGAATGCACATTCTGAAGGGATCCATCTATTTCTTCAAAAACTTCAGCAGACCAAAGAGCACAATTTGCATGAATCCAGTCATTTTGTCCACAATACAACAGTCTACCTTCCATCGCTGGAGCACCGTCACCGACAGTCTTGCACAGTACACAAATTCGTGAGTCAACCATGGGGTAGAATTCTAATATCTCCTCTTCTTCTTTTTGTCCCTCTGACTCTAACTTTGGCACAATTTGGTCTAATGGTCGCTCCACTGATTGTATTGCAGTTTTAATACCTTTAGTGTCTGACATTTCATGATCTTTTACAGATTCTGTATCATCCTGTTCACCCTCTACTTCTAGATTAGGCTGCAGGCAATTATTTTCACAGTCAAACCATGGGAATGTCTCAGAAAATAAGTCCTTATATATTGTTTTAAGGTCAATGTTTGATGTTCTATCAATAACTGCTTTCATGTCATGATTAAAATCTTTTAGTGAAACATATTCATCCATATTTACTCTTTTTTTAACATGTAAAAGTGATGGAGATATTACTCGACTCATTTCATCTAATGCATCATCAATGGGAGTATCTGGATGTCTTATAACTGCAGGACTCAAATCTTGTTCACTGCGTCCATGAACAAAGCTTTTTATTGGCTCGTCATCATCTGATATTGGTTCATACTTATCATCATGAAGTGTGGGGAGCATTGTGGTTGCTTTTTCTGCCTTACTTTGTGGTGGGTAGTTCTCATGAACCTCCACAAGTGGTGTATCAAACTCAGTTTTAGTACTGTAAAGACTTGTAGAAAAACATATTTCTTTGTTTTGCATAAGTGGTTCCTGAAGATTTACAACTTTATGAGATGGATGAGGAATTTCTTCCTTTTCCATTTCAACATCTGTAAGTAAAGATGAACAATGCCATACTTGTGACATACTTGGATTCTCGAATTTGTTCTGGGAGAAATTATTGTTACGTCTACCCCTGGCAGTGTTTCGGTAAACTTTTGTTTCAGTAGTATTTTTCATAGATTCATCACCACCATCAAAATGCAATTTTCTTATAGCCTGTGGAGACATAAGCCTATAAGGCTTATTAGGTACTGGAGTATTTTTGTGTGGTGTAAGTTTTAATAATGCACAAGCCTTCTTGTTCTTGGCTAGTAACTTCAAAAGATGCAACAACCTTCCTTTAAGATGTTCGGTTAACATCTTCCTCCAGGGTGGATCGTCAGGCATACATTTACAACAGATGTATTCAATGGATGGAGGCAGTGCTGATAATAATTGGTAGTCTTCACCAGACAATCCTTCACAACTTGCATGGACCCATCTGCCACACCAACCACACTCCATCATCTGTGAAAATATGTTTTAATTTGGAGATTATGATGAACTAATTAAAAAAATAACACCACGCCTATACTACCCGAAGAGATACGCAAAGAAGTACAGAACACTCCCATGTTTCACCAGTTAAATTTCTGTTCCACTATGAAATAAGATGTGATATAAATTCATACCCTGAGCCACTATTCAAAAATCTAAGATATAACTGACTGCCTTGTTGGTTGTATTGGTTGCAAGTGTGACTGCCGATCAGGAGACCCTGGGTTCAATTCCCGGGTTATGCACTACAACATTTTTCTAAAAATTATATTTTATAGTAGTAGCTCAAAGTCTGAATATGTGCACAGTGTATGGCAATAGGCTCACCACCTATTCAATAGTGGGACATAAACGTAACTGCTGAAACATGTGAGTGTTCTACATACACCTCTGCCTACCTCTTTGGGGATTACAGGCGTGATATTACGGTTTTTTTTTGAGATAGAAAATTTAATGGTACTCATCACGGGATTTGAACCTGGGATGTCATACAGCAGTTAAGCATGCAACAACTTAACCAATGAAGCAGTTATGAACTAATTATAATTATTTAACAAAAATTGGCTGTACAATGAATGATAGTACCCAATTAGCAAGTTAATGTTTAGAAACATCCAAAAGTAAAATTACCTTGCTATCAAAATCATTGTCCCTGTAACAAGCTTGACATAATGGACAGTAGTTTCCTTTTTGTCGTAGTTTAAAACACGGTCTACAGAAAGGTAGGCTTCCAACGAATTTGTTTACCCGTGGATTATCACAACTTTTGCATTTCAAGCAAGTGCTGCATATCTGCAAAAGTAAAGGTTAACAAATAAAATTACTTGAAGTTGTTAAAAGTAACAAATCTCTCATTGTAAAACTAAATCACAATAACTTCTACATTTGTGTCAGTCTAGTTAGGATAATAGCTGTTTATCTTAAAGTGAAATCTATCATTGAGGTGGTATGTGTAATGGTGACCCCCATAATCAAACCTACACTATCTTGCGTGACCCTGTTTAAAAGTACTACCAGTGCAGATATTTTTATGTAGATTGTCGAAAAATAATTTAATAAAGTTTCCTTACAACACTTTACATAATCAACTAATTTTGTAAGAAATTAATTAGGATACGTGTTACATATTCTATTGACTTATTTGTTCTTAAACCCTCCAAGCATACAATCATTGTTCTAATTTGCTTTAACACATTGATAATAAAAATATTATGCAGACAAAGATGTAAATTTCAGCAAGTGGTGTTCCCGGGACCACCTACTATGTATAACTTTTTGTATCTTGCAATGAAGTTGGAAATGGTTAAGGTAGAGATATGTTACCTGTGGCCAGTCACTTCGGTGATCTGGCGGTGCTGCCGGCAGACAAGCGGCGTGGTAGTGGCGCGCACAGGAGCGGCAACGCAGGCGTGCCGCAGGCCGGGCACACGCTGCACACCACACACACCTCGCGCACGTCCAGCCGCCACCACCGCTTGCATCTTCTGCACACCAGCTATGGTACCACTCACAGCAGCTCGAACATACCAGCATCTGAATGTGATAATGTGTATACAGTATTTTATACAAAAACTAGATAAATGTTATTATCACATCTCAAGGAATCCTATTACAGAAATAGCAAGTTTAAATCGTTAGTATTGTTTTCAAAGTATTTATTTTCTACATAACAAAAGAATTATAATTCGTTCTTGTGTTAATGTAAAATGTTTTGTTATGAATGATGAAAGCACATTTGAGTGAAACTTTAATGTATGTAGTACATAGATAGATACAATAGATTTGTGCCCAATGTATGCCAATAGGCTAACCACCTACTCCATTGTAAAACAAACTGGTGAAATGTGGGAGTGTACTTAAACTTCTCAGCCTACCTCTTTAGAGATTAGTGGTGTGATGTTACAGTTAGTCATATTTAACATGACAATTTATTTTGAATACTCAAGAATTTAAATATGTGCTCTGATGTACCTTTTGTAGCAGATGTTAAATACAAAAATAACTTACTATTGAAATTATTTCAATGATGAATTCATGCCTAAAACAAATACAAACGTAATCATAAACATACCTTTTCACTCCCTGCACTTCCACATAAAAAGCACAATTTTGCTACAGTAAATGGAGCAGTTCCAATGAGACCAAATCCAGAACTGCAAACTTCATCTGGATCATAGCTCTCCCAGAAATCTACACATATCAGTTCTGGGCGGTTTTGTACATAGGATTTCTGAGATCGACTACGGACCTGAAATATGCAAATTTCGTTAGTAATCTTTTTCACTTTACCATAATATTATTCATTAAATTATCTTTCATGAAAATTGTTCACTTACATTTGTAATGTTTGTCATAGGTTTCATAATCATTGACTTCTTGGGCATAAGATCCGTAATAACCTCATCTTCACTGGACTCAATCTTGCTCAGTAATTTGGTTGAAACTGTGGTTATTGGTGTTGGAGGCAGAGGTGGCGGTGGTGGAGGTGCAGTGTCAACCTTCCTCTTTTTAGATTCAATTTGATTTTCTGTATCACTATCCTTGTTAATAACAGGTTCCGGAACTACTTGAGGTGCCTTATTCTCAGTGTCCACTTCCGACTCACAACTGGATAAGTCTGTATCCCTATCTTTCTCCACAAATGATTGTGCATTGGTTTCAACTTCCAATGCATATGACTTATCTTGTTTTGCTTTCTCTTCCTGGGTGGGGAATGTAGCAATAGGCTGCCCTAGGACAATAGATGCACTTCTACAGACATGTTTAACCCTAGGTCCTTTCAGTTCCATTTTTTGTCGCTTGGAATCTTCTACTTGTTTAGACTCACTCTTTTCTTTCTTCCTAACTTTAACTCTAGTCAAGCGCCGTTTTCTATTGGCACTAAAATCATCACTAGTTTCCTTGCTTGCTTCTGGAGCCTTTTGCAACTTCTCCTGTAAAATACAAAAAATTAAGTTTAACTGTATTATACAAATAATAAAAACTTTGGAAACTATATAAAATATTCTCACCTCTATTTTTTCAATTTCATCTGATTTTTTATTGGATTTCGAAGGAGCAACTGCTCCAAATATATTAGTTTCATTATCGGTGTTTGATAAAGCACCAAATACAGATTGGTTGCTTCCTGTGTTACTTGTTGCAATTCTCAATGGATTTGGTGGTATTAAAGGTCCTGCATGCTTAACTTCGGCTCTCATGAATGGAGGCAACATGGCCGTAAGTGCTGTTCTCACATTTGTTGGTACCTGGAAGGCTTTTAAGCACATTCTTAACCAACAGGCAGGACAACGGGTCTTATTGGTGCACCTGAGTAATTTCCATTGTTGTGATCGAACTATTGGAGGGACATGACAGTTACCTGTAAAAAATTACTCAAATGAATTTAATTTAGATCAACCCTTTTATTCAATAGAAGCCAAAAATTTTAAACATTGTCTTACCCTCTCCTTTTAAGCATTGTATAACAATAGGGCCTGTTCTGTGGGAAACCTTTTCTTTTTTCAACATCTTGGATATAAACTTGCGACAAGATTCACAAGAATAAATTCCGAATTTTCGAGCTTGCTTGACGAATCTATAGAATCGTACAGCACCACATACTCCACATGTTACAGTAGTTGGATGATTGACGGCTGAAATGCACAAATGATTACCAATAAATAGTAATTCCAACTAAATTAAATACAAATGAGCAATAATAACATTTCTGTAATATAACTTAGTGATTAATTTTATTAGTGCCTGATGTATGGTAATGGTGAACCCCCTATTCCATGGTGGGACATAAACATAAAAGGTGAAATATGAGAGTGCTCTACTAACCTCTCCAAGAATTACAGGTGGAATGTTATTTTTGATTGTAATGTTATTATTTTTCTAGTTATTATGTATGTAAATATAATAATATACTAATTCAGGTTAATTACTTGTATTCATTGAACTTTGAAAATTTACAATATGTTCATATTGGAAAAAACTCAAAAGAGAACTCACGTGGAATAGTTGATACTATAGAGAAAGGACCATCTAGGCCAGGAGCCGTCTGTGGTGTTGTGGTGAGCTGTAGTCGGGCCTCTCGAATTATAACTTTCCCTCTTAAAAGCTGAGATGCTGATGACCTTTCTTTTTCTGGACTAACTTGAGGCTGCTTTTCTTCCTCATTATCTTCATCACTTTCCCAACTCTCTTCGGAACCAGAGCCACTGCTAGTACTAGACGATGAACTTGCATCCGATATGTCCATGAGCTTCCTCATTGCATGACCTGAACGTTCTTCCTTATTTGGTTCTGGTGACTTCAACTTTTCTCTTGTCTCCATATTTGAATCTTCATCTTGAGAATTGTCTTGCTCCTTGTCATAAGAAAACAAATCTCTGGGTACCTTTCTGGAGCTGGTATTAAAACTAGTGAATGAATGAGTTGTTTTATCCTTGAAGAAACTTGATGATAATGAACTTTTATCTCTACTCTTTTCATTTTCATGAACTTTTTCAGATTCTTCTTCTTCAGCTGAGTCACGTTCATCATGTAAATTATTAAACACAAGCCTCTTCAGTTTTGGTTTTTTAAGGACTTTTCCAGTACTGACATTAGATGTCACAGAAGGCTGGTCTTCACCATCAATGAATCTTTTGTTTGGTTTGATAACTCTGGATGAATGGCTACTTCTCACTGGTAGAACAAATTTATTAATGCCACTCTCCTTGTCTACTGGCGAGGTGTTTCTTGGTGGAGGTGATATACAACGACTCTCACTTAATTGCGAAAACTTGTTCACTGGCTTTGACAGAGGATTTAAATTCTTCTTTAAATATCCCTCCTGATGATCTGATGTTGATTTAGAACTCAGATCAGTTAGTTTAGCTGGTTTCAATATGCCATGGAATGTTGAGTATTCAGTATGTTTCAGTGATGATTTCTTCTTTATAATAGAGACAAGAGGAGCATGATGTTTAATAGGAATCTTTTTTAAGGGCAAGAAAATATCTTCACAACTCTCAACAGTGCCAAACGTTACAGTTTTCTTCACAGGTTTAGGCTTGTCACCCTTAGTTGGCTCCATTTTGTTCTGTGATCTTGTTCGCACGGGAGATTTTGATAAATCAGAAGGATTGTCTAAATTTTCTGGTTTATTCTTTATTGTACTATTACTCACTTTATTCTCACAAATGGCATTTGACTCATTCTCATTATTTTCTTTCTTCTCTTCTTCCTAGAATATTATTTTTATTGGGATTAAATTAATACTAAAATAAATTTGCATTTATAATTAATAAAATTATTATAGCATCAGAATCTATGAACTGCTAGATAATCTAGCTATTTCATCAGCTATTAATTTCTACTGTATGTTCTAGAATGGATGATATTATCACTATAAATACTGGACATTGCTAAGAATATGTTAATAAATATATTATAGAAAACAGCTCCACACTGCCTTAGCCACTACCCTTTGTCTATTAATGTACTTAGCTGTG
>DWDU01001418.1:0-14709 GCA_018245575.1 Jemadia suekentonmiller
TACGTTTACGTCCCACTATGGAATAGGTGGTGAGCCTATTGCCATGCATCGGGCACATATCCAGACTCCAAGCCACTTACACTTCACAGAATTAGAAGATTTTTTTTAGTGCCCGATCCGGGAATTGAACCAAGGACCTCTCGATCGGCAGTCCCACTTGCAATCAACACGACCAACGAGGCAGTTACCTACTAATAACACTATGAGTATTAATCGATAACGAGACAATCTATAGTAATAAATTCTGTTATAATGTTAATGCAGCTTTATTAGTCAGTGCTCTTACTGTAGATAGTATTTATATTCTTAGAGGTTGCTACTGCTGACCGCGTGGGCCGGTGACTGTATCCTTTACACTGATACAGCTTGGTTTTTTCCGTGTCTTCTATTGTTCCGCTGTTGGATACGGATCTCCTCTTTGAATGACAGGTTTAAGTCCGTAGTCTTACCACGCTAGCCAAGTGCGCGTTGGCAGACTTCTCGCGCGTTAGAGAACATTAATTTCTTGTTTTGTTAGCACGATGGTACAGTTTCAATTTTGACGGTAAGTTAGCAGTTTTCTAAAGTCAGAGTGGTTGTTACATCATAGGAATTCAATTAGGGGTATCTGTAACTAGATCAGACCGGCTTGGCAGAATTAGCTGACACGGCTCCATGACGTATAAATGTACGTTGCCTTGCGAAATAGCCTGATTACATTTAGTTTACAGAAAGTTGTTATCTATACCGTAAAATGCGATTATATTTATAACAATAAAAATAAATCCTTTGCAATAATAAGCATCTAAATATACCTAGACAATGTACCTACAAATGTGATAAGATCCGGAATGATTTGAATTAATCAATCAGATATATTACACTTTATCATACTTTATCACAACGTACTCCGAATGTATGTTATATTTATATAAAATTTATTTTTAATTTCTAATAACCTAGCGTAATTTATTTACGTGTTTTTAAAAACACATAAAAACATGTGATACACACCGTAAAGTGCACACAAAAAGCGTACCTACATTCAAAGTTTAATTTTTAAAAAGCATTTGTTAACTTATATTAAAACCAGTGGATTTCGTTATAAACTAAAAATTACTAATAACTCTTTCAGATAATAGTTGTTATACTAGAATCTTTGTTTTTACACTTTCCATTTCGATATATCAATACAACGCAACAATAAGAAAAGTACATATTGTGACCCTTTATAGATTTCAAATAAAACAGTGACGGTGCTAAATAAAACGAACGACTTTTTTTAAATTATATTCCAAAACGCGTTCATACAAGTATTACGTAGACGATACTCGATTATTCTCGCATCATATTCTGGGAGCCTGTAACTGACTCCACTCTGTAACAGTTTAGGGAGTATCATACGTCAAGTATCACGTGGTCTTTTTGCCAACAGAAAGAAAACCAGACGTGTTGGAGAAATACTTAGCGTTTTCTTCGTTCAACCGCGTCTCGGCGGCCTGCGGGTTAACGATTTCCAAGCCCTGTAACAAATGAGAACATTAAAAACACAGTCGCACAGTTTCATACATGTTTACAGTCAGACGAATTCTTTTATGATTTCTTTCATATTCGACAGGGCGATGAAAGCGTACAACATTTACACCGTTCTCGATACAGTTATTGCAGAAATAGCGTGACATAATACTTAAAATCAAATAATAAAAAGCCTCTTCGCTGTGCGGCCGACAACTTTTACTTCTAACAGTTGTGTGTTACCGACACGAGATTTCCGGCCTGCATCCGCGATTTTTATCACACGCTGTTGCGTGCAAAAATGGAGTTGGCGATAGTTTACTTCACCAACCTCCGTCCTATTTTAACATTATTATTTAATATATCATTACGCCACGTCTCTTACAGATACAGGATGGCACGGACTACAGAGTGCCAAATGTCTCATCATAATACATACATATATCAGTGTCCTTACAGAGCTGATGTGTTTCTTCTACATTCATCGTTCACTTCATACGCGTATATCAGTTTCGGAGACACAGTCAGTATTTCAGACTCAGTCAGTCAGATTCAATCAGTCAGTCAGACTCAGACATTCAGACTCAGTCAGGAGATAAGCCAGTATCTCACTTATTAGGCCCAGATCGATGACTCATAATCTCGCTCATCACCTACATACATCATTTTTTATTGCGATATCAAAAATCTCTTATTCTAATTGCTGCAACACCATGCACCGTAGAAAATACTTAAACACGTACACACGCCAAGCGACATTCCTGCTCAGCGAGATATCCATCGCATCGGTGTATGATATATCGGCGGCTCCGGACCTGTCGTTCCATGTTATTACCATTTAGATCGGCCGTGATTACAGGACGCCGTCGGCTCAGAACGACAACGCTATAGACCGTACACGACCACAGCGCTATGCCCATCGTTCAATCCGGTCAACCGATTATACATGCAAATGTAGGCAGGCAGTGTAATATATGTAACTGTGCAAGTAACAAAGTATACAAATCAGCATAATACGTAGACGTGTCGGTCGAAAGTTCATAATCGAATTATGATAAGACATGCTGTAATCATATGCATGCATTTGCATAAAACAAATTGGCCACAGACAGCTGTGTAAAAATTAATATCAATTAATTATTATCAACAACTAGGTCAATAATAGAATTTCACGCATGCAACGAACAGAACTCACATGAGATGGGTAATACATATATTACACAATATAAAATGTACGTTTATGGCGATTTCCCACGTACATGTGTGATATTCAACAAAACGTCGTAAATTATGATGGATATCAAAGGTGCGTTACCCTCTTTTAACTTCATTTTCGGATAGTGCTCGGTCTGACAGTAAGACGGACGGTGCGTAAGACGCTCAAGGCGATGCCAAGTAATGACCACCGGTAATAATCCCCCGAGCCATTCACCTTTGTCACGTGCAACATTTCTTATACACTAAATCATTACACGTTATTACACATCACCATGCGAAATATGAATAACGATGCAATATATTACTTATCTGATTGAATTATGTACCGGATTAACACATATGATTGTACGTACGGTTTTTCGGGACATCGCGACTAGGCTATTACGATCAGCGGAAGCTCACGAACATACCTAGACCTTGAATAGGCCCGGAACTAGTGAATGAGCGGATAGCCCGAGTTTTTCCAAGAGAATAATCATAAGACAAAGCCTATATATAATGTTATAATATAGATGATACCTACGAAACATTGACATGTAAAAGTATTCGCTTGCTTGAAGATTTTCAATTCTGCCTACACAATCGTATTAACTCCTTAATTGTGATGTAGTTAGCTGTATCGCGTTGAATTCACGGTGTGTATATTTTAAACGATTCCATTGTGTTCTTGCATTAATTAATCATACACCAGCGACGTTTTCGGACCAAATGAATACTTAATCTCGCAATACGTGACCGTACAATTATACCTAAGTGATGTAATCTATTTGAATTTTTGCGGTCGAACTGAGACGCTCGGTTATGGATTGCCCCACATGGTACATGCAACGTGGTCTTCACAATGGGCAATACGGCTATGAAACGATCGCTTGTTATGTGAACGAGTGAAATAACAGTGAAAAAAATTTGCACAATGTACACTCGTGCGTACGTATTAGACACACGTTGGTATGTTGACATGTCAAATATAAAACTCCTGCGGCTGAATGGTGTCTTGGATTATTATGACTCACGTTTCCCACATTGAATCGCCTTCGCGTAAACTCGGTTTCGGTGCCACAGTTTCAGACTGCAACGAAAACATCTCGCAAGTCAGAATATGCAGTAGTGACACTTTTTTACGTTTCGCTTCACGTATGACTTAATATATTATTAATTTCACTTTGATTACCGAAATGGATTTGATAGATGGGACTCTGGATAGATGAGAATGTAACCAGTTTATTCTGTTGCCCCTAAAATATTTCATACAAAAGTACTTCGTTCCATACATAGGTACCACCTATCAAATGCATTGTTAAAAGGAAAATTAGAAACTCCCTTTCACACTAAATGCAGCGACGGCCGGCGTCCAACACATTTCTATAATGTCAGTATCGTTTAAAGTTATAGCAAAAGGGCGGAGCCATTACCCTAGCACAAATACCAACAGCGAAATGTAAACGGCGGGTGAAAGTACTAACCAGATCGTCTGAAATACCATTAGGCCATCCCCCCTCCATCTCACCCTGACTACACGCGAAACTTGTAAATGAACATACAATTATGTGCCAGCCATAAACTTGAATGGCTTTAAAATCGCGTAGGGGCCAAGGGTCCACTTTCTTCGCCGGTGTGTCTGTACATGTGCAAATTTGTCTTGTGACGGATGTCAAGCTAGGAACGTGTATGCGCAGGTTGTAGAATTCCGCTATAGTAATTATCGCAGCGGAGTCTTCGTACTCAGTGCCACAGCGTACTAAACTTCAATTTCGGTTATAAATGCGTGATCGAAATCACTAGAATACAATGAAATGAAATTAACATTCCCAAATTATAACATATATTATAAATTATATAAAACTCGTCTCAGAAGCGATATATGAAATAGAAGATAGATGTTCATATAAAACGAATTATGTGTACTATTGCACTTCCAATTGAGGATGGGCAAAGATCACAGTACCATTGGATCACAGGACAGAATGCACCTTTGACTTGAGATCGCTTGCGCGTCCATCCATAACAAGTAACAAACAAGTTTATTTCTAAATAAAAAAAATGTTGAATTTCCTGAATCAATGTACGCTTCCTGAATCTTATTATTGCATAAAGCCAGTTAGTTAAGTTTCCACTAATCAAACATGTTCTAGCGAAGATAGTAGGTATCAACGTTCACGAATAATTGGAAAATGACCACGAGACGTTATGTTTAACCATGAGATTAAATGAAAACATCAATATGAATATAACAAAACTAACAAATCATAATTTCGTATCGCTAAGATATCAATTGATAAATACCTCCATTAAATTTCCTTGATTATTGTATATTCAAACATTAATAATACTCCCAAACGAATTTATATTCCGGTACAGGTCATAACGATAAATTATTAAAATCACATTTATTAAGCGCAATCGTTTTTGAGTTATCTCGAACTCTGAACAACATTCAACCACGACTATTTGCGAGATAAGCGAGGCCTCATCATTACTAGGCATAACATTATCCGGGGGAACGCTAATGTCGGAACGCGGGCCCGTTATCGGATCGGCGGACAGATGGCCGCTGAAGGAAACAAGATAATTGCAGTTAAACGCCGCATTGTGCGCGCGCGCACCGAGCGCGGCCGCCGCGACGCTGCCTTTGGAACGCGTCGAATATTCCAATTCATAAACAATTTGGATTTCCAATAGGTACATCGATGGTTTTTTAGAAATGCATAATAGTTAAGGTGTTTTTTGGTATTGGCTAATAATAATTGAAGGTTTCACTTCGCATCTCTTTCAATATTAAATTCAAAGAAAAATCATTATACGCAGCTATGCGTTTTGTGTCTATTACTACTTAGTGTAGTGTGTGTGACGAAATTGCTAGACATTAAGTTTTTAGATTTACTTTCATATATTCCGTATGAAGTTAACAATAATAAATATTGCTATATGAAGACAAACAATACCATAAATACACAAATAACTAAAAGAAAAATAAAATTACCTGCTTGTTAAAAAAATAAGTGGAAACAGCAAAAATTTAATGTAGATACATCAATATATTTATAAATATGAAAAAGTGTACAACTAACAATTTTTCTTAGCATCACCCTGTCCGATAAAAAACATTTTTAAATCAAAATCCCAAGTAGATAAATAAAACTATTCTGGGGACGATAAGGTACAACCACTAGCTTAAAATGCAAGTTAGCCAATGGCGCAGCATCAGCAGAACGACAGCGAGGCGGCGCCCGAGGGCCCGATAGAGGCGCGATACCATAACGACGCCTGCGCCCTGCAGGGCCGGCGCCGATAAAACGTTGCTTATGGAATTCCGATCGCAGACAACACGGTCCGACGACTGTACTGTGGAGAATCAGGTTTTTATTGTCGCGACCTTCATACTATATTCCTCAATAGAACGAACGAAAGAAAATGGCACCGTAAAAATACACATGTAACAAATTTTAATAAGAATTTCTAATAATAATTTCAACATCAAATATAGTACTTTTAATCACTGATATGAATGATTGTAGCTGAAAATCTAATAAAACAAGGTATGTACTAATAATCAAGCTTTAGTAGATATATAACGTATGAGATGTAAATAAATACTACAACAATATTATACATTAGCTACTTTGTACTCCGGTGCAAGGAGTCTCGAATGCAGAAATTATAGGAATATCAAACGGGGAGATGACAATGAGAAGATGACAGCAATTTAAGAATACACTCGTGTGAGTGTTCACAGCGTGTGTGTCTGTGTGTGTGTATGCGTGTGTGTAACAAAACGTGCTCTATTACGACCTGATGACTACAATGGAACCTGTTGACTGGGCACAGCGGCATAGTTCCCAACAGCACTCGACACGTTTACGTAATTGTAATCTCTCAAGATCTAAGAACATTTTAAATGTATATATCTATCTAGGCATCTAGGGATTATTTCTGTCGCCGTTACAAGCCTTGCATTAATAT
This sequence comes from Jemadia suekentonmiller, assembly GCA_018245575.1. Taxonomy (NCBI): domain Eukaryota; kingdom Metazoa; phylum Arthropoda; class Insecta; order Lepidoptera; family Hesperiidae; genus Jemadia; species Jemadia suekentonmiller. Next base: position 6,673 of record DWDU01001418.1, read on the forward strand.
GTTATCTTAGCGTTAATAATAGCAATAACCGTCCAACCGATGAGGTGTTGTGAAGAAATAGTAATGAATACCTTCTCGGCTAGGACACAGCAAACAAATCCAGACATTAAATAACACAAGCCACGAACATTGGAACAGGTGGCCGCGACTAACAAGCCTTCACCGCCATTTCCGTATTTCGGAGACACTACAAATTACAATTTACGAAAACCCAAAAGTGCCCGACCCGGGATTTGAACCCCTCGGTCCGTTAGTCGCGCTCGCAACCTCTACCAAAGAGGCAGTGATTTAATTCAATTTAATTGAAACAAAACCGATAATTATATAATACCTCAACTAACATTTTAGTTTCAGTTTAACGTACATTTTAATGTACTTGTTCACATCTTGAAGGAAAATAAACACTTGTATGTACAAAATGTACATAAACACATTTACACAACATAAATCATTCATAGTAAGACGAGTATGATGCAAGATTTGAAACATAATTTATTTAGGCACCGAGAACGACGCGCATGTATGAAAAGTTAATAACGAACGTAAAACAAACCCATCAGGTCTGTACGGATGGAGACATTTGGATATCGGTGATTGTACCTATTCCGAAAAGGACCTGGCGTGATGATATAATCATAATAAAAACGTAATTTGGAAAATAAAGGTACTTCTAAAATTCAATTACATGAACAATTACTGATTATGAGAACTCAATTTTAATAACATAATTTTTATGTAATATTGCTATTGTTTGTTTGCCGAATGTAAATGAATAAAACTTGCTCATAGGCAAGCTCGTCACCCATTTAAGAGTCGATCATGTCTGACGTTGCCAACTTCAGATTTATTTCCTGCAGCTTCAACAAAAATTTTAATTTATCATGTGAAAGTCTAATCTTCATTCATAGATAGTTAATGAATTCGATCGATTGTACATTTTGAATAAATTCATCGGTCGATTTTGAAACTTGTTTTTATGTAACATTGCAAATGTTAACATTTTGTGTACCTATGTGTAATTATCTATCGTAAATGTGAATTAAAATTTCAATAACGACTGTAATAGTTGTGGACCCTATAATACGCGGTTTTTATTTCTTTCATATATTAATTTGAACAATATGAAGTTCTGACCTGCAAGGGGGTGAAGGCCACAGATGACGCAGTACCGGACACTTGTCGCCTGATGCTGGTGGCGCCGCCGTACTGCTGGTTCTGTTTCTGCAGATTCTTCTGCAGCGTCTTGCTGATCCGCACCTTGGTCTTCTCGTCTACCTGTGGCAGCCTCACACGGCCGGTGCTTGATTTGCCGATCGTCCCGCGCGTATAGCCCAGGTCCTCTTGATACGCGTCGTCCTCGATCTGGAAAAGTTACATACATATTAGCTATTGATATTGGTCTTACGTTGCTATTATCCTCATTCACTATTCACACGTTACTTGAGTATAGAGTACATTTTGATATAGACTGCGATGAGGACGATTTACTCCTGAATCACGGTTGAACGCATTTCATAACGTATCATTGACTGGTAATCTAAGAATCGCGGCAGTGGTAGATTTGAGATAATATAATTCCAAATCATGAGTCGGTCGTGCGTAACACGACTATTACGTTTATTATCAAATTACTATCAGCACAAGATTTTAATTAAAACGCCGGCGTATTCCGATGGGCAATTTAAAAGCAATTACACATTTCCCTTTCTTGTTTCCTTTAGAAGGATTTATTGCAACTTTTTAATTGCGGCTTGTGAAAACACGTCATTAGAAAGCCATTAATAATGCTGATCTCTATTATGAGTAATGACATCGGACGGAGCACGGAGCGTGCGTATTGGAACTAATCGTCTTGTTTAGTGTTACAACGCAACAATTTCATTTATCATACCTCCAAAGAGTGAGAGAGCAATTACGTGATCAACGAGCCGTTGTAATGCAGCTTACCAACACAAACACGATACACGGCTTACTGGAAGTTGACTCGCACGAACGAAACCATAACATTGTTTGCCGTTTTTGGAACAATTATTTTGCATAACACCTGTGTTGCTTTAACTATTTTTAAGTTAAGAACGTACAATATCGATGGGTTAATCTTTACTTACAGACGACATCGAAGCACTTCTGAATGTCGTTAGTTATATGTTTATTTACAGACACGCAATGCTCGGACAGTTTCCATTCGGAGCAGAAAAAAATGTGTGCAGAGGTAACGCTTCCGCAAATGAACAGTTTTTGTAATAGTTTAATAAAAAAGCGTGTCAAATAACAGTTGGAACAGTTTGGCAACGTGCGCATCAACGTGCGCACGTGCGAGCGGACAATATGCGGCGCACGCGCCAACGGGCCGGCGGGCGAATAAGGGCCGGTTCACACTAATACAGTTTCACCGAATGGACAATCGTATACTGTTTACTGTGTAGGATCTTTAATATTTTCACCGTATCAGGATTTGCCGTGCGGTATGAATGCGTGTGAACCATTTTGTTTGCGTACAATATTGAAAATCGTATACGAAAAATGTTTTCGGTAAATCGTAACGTGTGCACGCACGCTAAGTACGCTCGGGCGGCCGCGCGCCCGCTGCTCGTCCGTTGTTCCGGTCTATTTGAACTCGCGAAAAAAGGCGCGGCACACTTGTAGCTAGCTAGTTTACAGTGATAGTTAAATCTATTTTATCTCAGTTTTAATATTTTAATTGTCAACAACGAGTACATCATTACTTTCTATATAAGTATTTAAGAAGTAACAGAAAAAAATCAATACATATATATTTATAAGAAAATCCAAAATACGGAATCTATGCACACTCCCATGTGTATCTAACTCTATAAAAGTTATAAAATCACACTTGCTAAAATAATCCTTACTATTTCCTGTGCGCAAAAGAGATTAATGTTATCAAATCGGCTTCAAATTCAGATCACATGCATTCAGAACAAAACATTCTTTTGACAATGTTGTAACAGGGCACAGATATAGGATAAATACATTTAGACGCGATTCGAACTATAATATTTACAAGATCCGTTACGTCCGTTTTGAAGGGATTTGTTTAAAAACACGAAATCTTGTGTGAATACGAGCCATTTAATAATCGAACTCGTGTACATCAAGCACGCCACCGAGGAAGCATTATGTATGAACGCATTTGAAATTCAACTCATCCGGCGCGGGCCACCGAGCGTGACGTCACATCTATTGGGTTCCGCAAACTGCGAGCGGCGGCGGGCGGCGCGGCGACGCGCGGCGGACAAGAATATCGGTAATTATTACAGTAAGTATTACTGTGTCTATGAATATTCCATCTATTTGCATACCTTAAGAGTGTTACCAGACAGCTAGATACTGTTATGAACAATGTTCAAGACTCGTGATTACACGTTAACATTGCACATCTAATTTGTGAATGTACCTAAGAGATTACAGAAGAATTCGTCTATGGGTTAATTAATAAAAAATATTAAATCAACATTTATTTGAACGTTATATTTAATATATACTGCGTAAAGCAATTTATACTGATGAGTAATTAATATAATAATGATGATATTATTGATAAGCGAATAATCCTTTTATCTGGATAGACGCAACGCATACGTTGCGCTGCGATCCGCGATTAGCTACCTGATGCATGTCAGCGATTATGTAACATTATATGTACCGTTTAGTTGCTTCATCAATGCTAATATACCGCTAGTAGCTAGTAATACTTCCGTGTAATTAGCAATAAACTCTGTGAAGACAATAAATCAATCCGTCTAAATATATTTGTATTTATATTATTGGAAGTTTTCACGACATTCGTAAGGAACATATTTTGTAACACAGTTATTTCAGCTTAGAAAGGCTTAGTAATATCCTTAACCTAATAAAAAAATCCATTGTTCTTCCCACATGTATTATAACTTTCCAAAACTCTAACGATTTTCTCCGTCATAATCACGGCGAGTGTCATTCGATTTTATGAACAAATAACATCATAAACTAAGGTAGCATTTCATGGATTCAAACCCAACACCCATAGAGAGGAAGGCAGAATACTAGGCAACCAGACACTCATTGCTCTTACCCAAGGCTGTATTTATGGATGCATTGAAATATTGATGGACGTCCGACTTTTGTTTTGTGTGTCGCGAACATGCGAACATGCGAAACCAATATTGTCTATTGACAGAAGAACATTTGTAATACTTGAATGACTCGGACACCATACGCGCGTTTTACATTTGTGCATGACCGGGGTCATTCGCGCACAACGTGTGGAATGGAAAGTTACGTTATAGGTCACCAAAGTTAACACTCGAAACACACTAGAATCGTTCCACACAAAACCCATTTATGTTGAAACAAGAAAACAAACAGCGAGTAGACAACGTTAGGCAAGAAGCGATAAGTTATTTTTGCTTTTCAAACAAAACAATAATACTTGCGTACAAAATAGAAGTATTCAGGTCCTAACGACAGCAGCACAGCAACTCTGTTAATTACTCTATTTCAAAATAAGCCCTTATTTACATGATCGTTTGCTTGTTAATGTTTCTTTTGAAAGTTTAAAATTGTTTTCCTAACTGCAGGGTGTTATAATGACAATGGTTATTGCCTGTAAGAATAGTGGAACGCTGACATTAACATACATTTACATATTTAACAATACCAGTGGTCCATCTGTAGTCAAAATTCGAATGTAATTCCTACAATTCGATGTTTCAAGTTACAATAGAATATAAACATGTATGAAGAGAGTAATAGATGTGAAAGAAGCGAGGCGGGTCTGCAAGGATAGAGATATTTGGCACCCCGTAAGGGAGCTGTGTATGTATGTAAGTATACAAAATTGTCTGTGGTCAAGCAGAAAGCGGAGCGTAGAGCTTTATAACTCTCTGTCATTAAACGTAACATCACACCTGTAATCCCCGAAGAGGTAAACAGAGGAGTGCAGTACACTCGCACGTTTCAGTTAAATTTATTTAACTGGTAAAATTTCGGTTAATAGTACATCACTGTTATTAACGTAACGTAACATCACGCCTGTAATCCCCGAAGAGGTAGGCAGAGGAATGTAGAACATTCCCACAAGAACATAAAATATGTTGATTGGTTTTTCGTCCACATAACATCCAATAATAGACCTATTGAAGAACATTGATCGATATAACTCATTCAATGTCAATTACGTGGTGGGACTTACACCGCGAAAATAAGAAACCTTGATCACTCGACATTGCTAAATGTTTCGTTTATTTACTATTTCCTTTAAGCGTAATTTGATCATACATAAATATACAAAAATCTGTTTCAAGTAACCGACAAAATATCATTTAAAAGCATTAAAACACTAAATAAGGCCGAGATAAAACGAAGGATCGATTAAAACAATCTTAATACAAATTGAACGTTAGTAAATAATTTACAAAAAAAAATATCTTCCGCACAAATAAATCGTAAAGTTCCGTTAAATAAAACCAATGCGAGCATCGTTCAGTCTACTTTTTCCGCATCACACAACCTGGAGATCATCTCTGCTATCGCACTCTCGACACATGGGTTTCGATTAGTGATGTGATAATTATAGTTCCCGTCGATAATTGCACGCGGCTGTTATAAGACTGTTTATAATTCTGCGATTTTAATGTAACATAAACGTAATCGATGAAAGGTGGCAGTGTACTGCAGTCCTTTGTCTACATCTTCGGGGATTACAGGCGTGATAATACACGTCAAGAAATCCCAATCTTGCACAATAAATTTGCCGTCGTATAAACTATGTATACATTCCAATTTTCCTTTCCAAAGAACAAGGAGTTGATATAATCGTAGGCTTATTATATAAGGTTACAATACAACACGCAATATTCTTGGCGATGATAGATATTTTCATACAATATTAAATTTAATTTAATTACAAAAAACATTACTTCTATTTTATTGTTCCTAAAGATGCTTAACTGATACGGCATATTGAATGTGATATACATATAAAATATTACATGTGTGAATAAAATACTACATATATGTAAGTTATTATTATCTTAAATAACGGTTTAATTAATCCAATTCAAATTGTAGTACGCGACTGTACAAGCGGCCTACACATTGCTCTCACTCCATTAGACGGTATGTTTGAATTTTCAATTGGCTTTCTCCCAACTATAGCGGAATTTCCATTTCCTAGATACCATTACAACTATGTAAATATAATCAAGTATATTAATTGGAATTGCAATTATTTAAATATCAAGTTTTTAATTGCAATTATTTAAATATCAAGCAAAATCATTGATACTATTACTTCATAATTGTTTTTGTTTCAAATGCGATAAAATACATGCAGAATTCGATTTAACATTGAGTATGTTCGAGGTCTAGCACATCTCACATTTTCAATACATGTATACAATAGTCGAGGTAACTTTAAAGACGTAACCTCATGTCTGTAACCCCCGAAAAGATAGGGCGAGCAGCGAAGAAATTTTTGTAACTTTGATTTACTACTGCAAATCTAAAAAAAAAAATGTTCTCTGCGTGTGAAGTTTGCCAACCCGCACTTGGTCAGCGTGGCAGACTATGGCCTTAACGTTCTCATACCGAGAGGAGACCCATGTTCCAACAGTGGAACGATAAAAGGGCCGGAAAAAAAAGCAGTATCTGGCAGCGGCTCGAATGCGTTGGTGTGTGTGGTGTATGGCACATAAACTTACATGGTGTAACGTTGTAATTATATATCAGTCATATGTGTAATTATAACATAAGAAGGGAGTAGATAGAATGTTACACTCACATCGGCGAAGTTGAGCCGGTTCGCGTTCTTGCGGAACTCGGTCATGGCGTAGCGCTCCTTCATCTTGCGCACGCGCTTGCCGCCGCGCTTCTTGCGGCTCTGCTCTATCGGCTTCGGCAGCGGCTTCACGAACTTCACCGGCGGTGGCTCCTGCGCGAGGGGGTTACACAGTTACACCGCGCTGCTGAAGGAGGGGGGATTAAAATTGTATTTTTTTTATTAGACATAGTATTGGTCGATATAAAAGGGCGGAAAAATTCAGGTCATTCTATATTTGAACTCTGAATAAAGAAAATTATCTGCATGACAGTTCTCTGGATAAGAATTGCGATAAGAAACTAATTTTAAATAAAAGTGCCTCATTCGGTCCTATTCCCCCGGCTCGTGTACTATTGAATATTTCTAACCAAGATTTCTATTTCTTTTTACTAATAGTTCGGCGTCTAGATTTGTGCCCCGTTTATGGCAACGAGTTTACCCCCTATTCCACAGTGGGTTGTAAACGTAACTAGCGAAACATGAGAATATTGAACATAGATAGGTGACTGTTACAAAAACTAGCTGTATAAGATGTATCAATACTTGTAACTTGTCAAGTTTTTTCTCGATTCCTTCGCGCAGTTGTCGGCCGATGTGGCCGTCACTGCTCTCGTGACAAGCGTCGACGCGAGCGGCCAGCGTCAGCTTCGTGGACACCAGCTTTGCAGCTTTGTAACGCAATTCCTATCAAAAAGTTAATATCAGTTTATTAACAATATCGACATTGATAAAGTACATTGTTAAATTCATATTATAACCCATATCCATATTGATTAGGTAACAACACTGATTACCTTAAATATTTCATACAATCATAAAGGATATAATTGTATAGGATAACCTGTGCTTGTAAACAGTAAGGATATAATTTTTGAGACAAATTGATACTTACAGGTGGTGTATCTTGGACAATTTGAGAGAAATATATAAATCCAGTGTGGGGCAAGGATGCAGCCTGGGAGAAGCCAGATAGGGTTTTCTTCTGCTGACCCAATGGTAGGACATTACAAGCCGGCATTCTCGACAGTTTTGACAAACCACCGGCGACACCGAGGATCTTGGCTGCGGTTGATGCACCTGTATCATAATAATTTATCAGTATTGTGCATTAACTAGACAGATGTCATAAAACACATGAGATGCTTCTATCAATTGGGGTCTATTTTAGTATTTAATAACAGATGGATTAACTATCAAAAGGTCAACAATTTAAC
>DWDU01001419.1:0-14706 GCA_018245575.1 Jemadia suekentonmiller
AAATGAACGGTAAGAGCTCTTTAAACTGGGATGATATTATTTGTACAAAACAATTTGGGCGACACAAAAATAAACATTAATATAAAGTGCGTACACATAAGTTTTTTATCATTGTTCTTCGCTTACAAAAATTCGCTTAGCTGAAGATTAGCTAGACGCAACTTGATTATTGCGGCATCGTGGTCGTCGTTTCGATAGTCGAAACGTGAACTCCGGTTTTGAAACACGACGAGCGAGTTAGTTCGTGTATCATCGGACGAGTCAATGAATGAATGAAGTTGGTCTAAATGAGGCGCTTTATGCAAACGCAAGTGAGCCCCATTGACGACTGCGGCTGAGCTGGGCTGGGCTGCTATAACGGTGCAACAGACAGGTATTGAATGTCGAAAGCCCGTACGCGGAAGTTAAATATTAATTCTCGAATCGTGTAAATTTCGACGGGAATGCGATGGGACTCGAAGTGCGCATACAAGAAATTCTTTGTAGACTATGATATAAGAAGAAATGTAAGCATGAATTGAATAATAAGTGTGAGTGCGGAATATTGGCAATGTTGCTATTTGTATGTACATTTTTTTATTTAGGAAGGTTAAAGACCTGAATTAAAATAGACACAGAATATAAAATTCTGCGATTGAAATGCAAAAATGAAGTTATATACCTATAATTAGTTATAGGTACTATGTTTGATAATAAATGATATGATATAAATATAATTTATATGAGCGATCAAGATTAACAGTACTCACATATATAATACGGTAAATAAAAGATTTATAGCGTGTTTTATATATATAATCTAATGACAATAAAACGAAGTACCTACCTATGTCTGTATCCGTAAATAAAATACCGCGAAAAAGCCAAGCACACCGTAAATTCTCCATAGTTCTATGGAGCATATCAAATCTGCTACCACATCGCCGACATCGCAATGTCTAACGGTGAAACGATAGTGAAATAAATGATGATAATGATTCATTAATTGTAAATTTCACGCTGCTCTTGAGCCAACACGAAACTCGACCATCAATGGGTGTGTGATTACGATCTGTGCGACCAGTTAGATGAGAGATTCAAGTTTCAAAAAACGATTTGTTTTATTGACAACACACACTCCGGCCTGACGCTGCACCGCGCGTGAGAGAGAAAGAGACTGAGATAGAGAGGTCACGTTGGAAACCAGTTACGTGTGCGAGTGAAATTACAAAAACAGCACCAGTGAGTGAGCTTTCGTATTTACATAGCCGATAAACTCGTTTCAAGGTTTTGATTTAGTTAATTGAGACAAGGATGGCTTTAAAGTGCACAAAATCATGTAAATAAAAAACAAATTTTCCAATTTAGGAATAACTTTTTTTATTTATTTCACCAGAACAATGGTTGTATTTGAAATTATAAGCGTACAAAATTTCATTTTAACACCTTTGGTGGATAAGGTAGTTAGTTCCTTACGATGTCTTGAAGCGGATGGAGATTATAAACGAATTATTAATTAGATAGGTATGATGTCATCTGAATGAAGATAAATAAATCAGTCCAACTCGGTCGTCATTAAGTACCAACCCTTACCTTGTCGGAGGTTTCAACCCACGACCTCCGGCTCAGCAATCAGGTTCACTAACCAGTGGAACAGCGGACCAGTCAAAATGACATTTATCAAAGTCTATTTCTTCATACTCCGACTTCTTTAAAAACAACAAGCCGTCTCGTGAAACATTACGAGGTCCGATAAAGCTGGAGCAGCACGTGACCCGCTATTTGGTGTAAATGTACGAGTATATGTGTTTGTATGCTAATCAAACGCATTCGTCGCCGCGACGACACGGGGCGCGCCGCCGGCTAACATACGTACTGTTAAAGATCTCAACAGGCGCGTGGGACGCTATAAAATATTTCAACTACCGCGCACTTAACCGTGAAGCTTTTCAATGGGGACCAGTCGCCGATCAGTTCGGTGACTGATTTGAAAACAGAAAATACTATCTTCAATGTGAAAAAGATCAACACACACAGCAGGTACAGTCTATTTTATAAAAATAATGAACGAAATATTCTGCAAATTTCGTACATCTGGACTACCTATTAAATAACACGTTGCATTCAAGCCGTAATTGTTTACGTAATTGCTTGGTCAGCATGGCAGACAGTGACCAAAACGTTGGTCACATTCTGAGACGAGACCCGCATATAACCGTAGAACAGTAGAAAAACTATAGAAAAAAAAGGTTTCATTCATCGGGAAATTATTATTTTAACAGTCAAATAGTACAATATTTGCGTACCCTTCCCAGTCTGCTGTACTCACAATACCTTGGACATCTCATCTCACAACGTTCAATTTTATTCAACATTGTAAAATTACTTTACCCATACAACCATTCCACACAATCGTCGACAGACAAAGTTATAGCGCAACTTTAGGAGTAAATACAAAGTCGTTACTGGCCAGTGAATACCAGACAGTGTCATAAAATACGTCGTGGACATTATAGCAGTATTGAAACACGTCTAGCGAAACATTTCGTAGTGAACACAATGATAATAAAATTTCGCTATGAGGAAGTCAAAGTCTACATTCAGATTTATTGTATTGCAATGCAACTATCTTACACAATCCTTTGCACTGTGGGACAGGAAGCTGTTGCATAATGGCTGCAGGAGATTATTGCACTATGGTATTATTGCAGCGCGCGCCGCGCCCGCATGTGGCAGACATAACATCACGTGGATCCTCAAAACGTTATTAGTGTGAACTGTTCTGTATAGAAATGACTTCATAAATTTCTCTAAGGCCGCTGCCAGACGAGGCGGTTCTGATCATGTTGTTACTATTAACGGTTTACTAGGCCAATATGTGTTGTATTGAATGGATTTGTGGACATATAGATTATTACAGGTTTAGTATATCAAAATACTAGAATTCTACTGCCTCGTTGGTCGTGTTGGTTGCAAGCGTGACTGACGATTTTGAGGACCTGAGTTCAAATCTGAGTTCGGCGCTACAAGATTTTCTCATTTACATGTTTTAGTAGTAGCTCGGAGTGTATGAATGTGTCTGGAGTATGGCAACAGGCTCATCACTTATGGGACGTAAATGTAACCGGTAGAATGTGCGAATGTACTACATTCTTCTGCCTACCTGTTTTAGGATTCCAGGCTTAAAATTACGTTACATAATAGTGTTCGTAGCGTGTATTACACTACAAATAAAACAACAAATACAACAAAATTATTTCATTTCAATCAAGTGGATTGCAGCGAGAAGTAACTTCTTGTTATAATAAAAATAGAATTTAAATTTTCGGCACATATCGAAACGAAGACACGAGTGATTATTATCAACCGTTTGCTAGACTATATTGGCACTATTAAACAAACTAATCCTTCGATAAGACTATAGTGTGGTAGCTACCTTCACCCACACACACGGGCACAACCACACACACACACACACACATAAAAGTACAGCATGAATACGCGAATAGCGGCCGCGACGCACACAGCGGCTGCTTCCGGCCGCGTGTGAATGACGCGTAGTCGCGTATCGCGTACGCACATCCGCTACCGGCCGGCGGAGAGTCTGCATACTTGCGTCACCCGGCTTAAGGCCCGCGCGTTCTTTGCCAGAGCCGATGCAGGCGGCTCCTTGTGACCCATTACAAAGCAAAATGTGAACATAATAGTTATGGTACCATACTGATGTGGTAGTGAGTAGTCTGAGGGCCTGCGGCGTAAGTGTATAAAAAGTGTGATAAATATAGAAGAACCATAGAAGGTCTATAAGGATAGAGGAACTTGGCATTCGATGCTCTCTGCCTACTTCGCGATGATAATAATAACGATCGCAACATTAATGCTAAGAAACATTTTTTCACACGTCTAATTAATAAATGAACGTAAATAACAATTTCACCTGAAGAAATGTGTGCCGGTGCGCACTTCTATTAAAACCACCGTACAACATGATTAATGTGATCATTATACACTTCATTAATAAATTATTATTGTCAAACCTACAGAACGCAAATATTCAATGCTGTCACGCATCATTGCGACAAGCCAGCGGTAACATTGGTAAACGTTTATGATAAACGGCTATTACAATTTGTAAAAGGCCATAGAAGGCAATAGAAAAGATTAATAATTCAATAAATATATTGTAACATCAATGCTTCAATTTATGCAATGTGTTCCTTATTAAATCTATGTACCTACATTTGTGTAATGTAACATATTTATACAGTACGGCTGTATGCTGTATGTTCAAGATATTCGTTTGGCGTCGAGTGTGCACAGTCCTGGGGCAACATTGTGCGAGCCAATTAGATTATTATTGGAGACAGGGTCGTGTCGTGCCAGCATTCTTTTGGACGCCTATTTACTGTCACGTCCTGTATTTAAATGTAGTAGTACAGTTGAATATAAATAAAGCTTACCTTTGTGTGTGTTAAGCATATGTGTATTCGCTACAATGTTTAAAATATGTTCATTATTATTTTATAATTGAAATGTTTATACGTTTTTGAAAAAGCTTAAAATGTTTATTAATAACGAAAAACTTTATACGTATTTATTTTATATATGTTGGCCAAATCAAAAACCCTTAGGTTTTTAAAACTTTTAAGTTGTCTCGAAACATCCATAAGTTTACATTCAACGAATGTATACACATAATTTCCAGGGTCACGTAACTAATGAATAAAAAATGTTTGCGCTAAGAAAGAAATTTCCGTTTTAAGAATTCTGTGAGTAAGCTGAAAGTATAAAAAAATCTAAATCGTTTTTTTAATTTAAGTTATTTCAATACATTATTATGTGTAAACAAGGAAAAATACTATGCAACTCAATTATTATGATCATGACCCAAGTAACATTATTGCCTGGTTTGAGAGCAAACATTTTAAACCGAAAGTTAAGAATAAAATGTAAGCTTTCTAAACAATCTACACAACAAGTCACTTTACATAAAGGAGGTGGTGTGAAATACAACATTAGTAACCCGAATATGTATACATATATACCGAAATATTATACACATAAGAAAAATACAAGTTCCTGATCAATGGTGAAAGCAAATCAGATGGAACTGATCGCGTATGATCGATACGAACCGCAAACAATCGAAACGCGTTCCATATTCAAATCGAACGCGTAACGTTCCCACGTTCATTCGGTATCATCGACACCGGCGGCCACCGTTACGTACGACGGCCGACGTCGCCCGCCGGCGCGGGAACGGATGTCGTCCGTCCGAGGAGATCGACGGAGCTTCCGACAGCGCGCGCGATTAACACATTCACACACCTTATCAGTACACACTCTTCTCATAGGGCAATTGATATCTTCGAATAAACATGTGCGCACGGAGCACATACTATATATGTATATTTATACGTGAACAATAGTTCAAAAGTAACTGATGTAACGTTTAATAAGTTTTAAGATGCGTTCAGATGTACCTACTGTAATAGGCTAAATACCGTTAATCAGTATATTTCACATTTAACATTAAATCAAATATTGAGTCCTGATTTTCGAATGCTGGTACAAATATCAAAGACAACTGTGGCACGATAAATAAGCCGATTTTGTAACAGAGATAGTCTTTTCTGGGTTTAACACTGTAATCTGTACAAAACAATCATACATATGTACAATGTTTTGTATCGATATCAAAATTTATAACGACGCAAGCCTATTGAAGTTAATGCACATTTGATTCAATGCGCATGCCACGAGGCTTCTTTGATGATCGAATCTTCCAAAAGAGATTACTTGTAGAAACGGACACAAGATAGTAAATATCTTGGGACTTCTTCAAATACGGACATCTAACCCGAAATTAGGCTTAAATGGAGGCTGTGTTATAGAAAGGAATGCTCGTGCCCGTCATAAAATATTTTACCCCGGTGGAAATGGAGGTCACGACCTCTGGCTCAACAGTCATGTTCCACTAATCACTAGATCAAACGAATCTATTAAATTAATATAAGAGAATTAGTAATTCAATAATAATGCAAACAAAGCAACGCGTGACGGAGTAGCGAAGTGGTGAGCGTGCCAGCGCGCACCGCAGACGGCTGGACGCGGCGCGCGGCGCAAATAGCGGGGCGGCGGCGACTCGTCCCCAACTGAGCTTGACTTGTCCCGCGGCGCCGAATTCAGTACACTTCCATTGTTTATGTCATATCACTTTGTCATTTGCTTGAAGACTGTTAGAAGCTTTACTAATAGCACTTCAGCTTCTCTTTCGCCAGGACTCTTTGCTTTTACTCCCTGCCCCAATTACAGCATTATATTAATTTGTAAATTTAATTATCACTTTATTTAAAACAAAAGCTTTATGTTATAATAACAGCTTTTCTCTTCAAAAATCATCCTAATCTTTTAGGAAATATAACGGATTTTAAATAATGCATACCACTCGCTATAACGGTGAATGAAAGGAGTTTTCATGGAATTTAGCATGTATAGAAGTTCTTCATGAAGTCGCCTAAGGCGTATAAACTTTGACTTACCGCATAGTGAAAGCGTGGTTGACTATGACTTAAACCCAACTCGATGGGAGGGAACACGTGGAATAGTGAAACAAAACAATGCATGTGAAGCAAATTATACAATACTCGCCAGTAAGTGAACCTACATGCATTAAACCATTAAAGAACTTTTCTATTCCATATCAATTTAAAGTTTTACTTAATTCTTGAGTCCACCTAATAAAACATTGGCAAGTCGAGTTTTATAATAAATGTATACTACAATGTGTTTTTGTGGAGACATTGTTTTAAAATACTTACTGTATTCTCTACATAAATTAAAACACAACAATAGGCCCATAATACATCAAATCTCTTAAATGCGTGTAGATATAATTGGTATCGTAGAGTAAAATTTATACTCTCGACTCGACCAACTGATTAACATAAGAATTTCATTCTACTGAAAAATAGAAGAAATAGGAAATATATATATATTAGCATACAACACAAAAGTTCGTCCGCATTACAAAACAACATCGACCAATTATTACAGTTTTATTACCTTCTGGAAATTTAAAATTCTAATTCGCTCGTAACAAGTGCCTAACGGTGTGCACGAACACAACAACAATTTCACGGACGACAATCAAAATGAAAATATATTGTTTCATGAGGGGTCATTGTGGGCAATCAAATATGTAAATAGGTGTCGAACTAACAGATGAATTGTGGGCACTATTGTCTATCGAAGCTTAATGAAAAGATAAAAACAATATATGCAAATTAGAATGTTATTGACTAAAATTATTTATTATGGTCATTTTTATAAACGCCGTGGTTATGAAATTAATAATAGCCTATTAAACACAGCTTAAACTAAAATTATCTGTTTCCGTTTGACTTTTTAGGATCATGAGAACATTTAATCAGTTAATTTCCTGTTTCAAAATAGTACCGGATATTTGTTTTCTTTATTTACATTCATACATGATTGTATTTGGAACAATTTTGTGTCGTTTTACCCGGTTCAAGTCACGTAAGTATTTTCGGTATAGTGTGATAGTCTTTTGAACCTCTCTAACGTCCTTTTAACGGGCTCCCGCAGTTCACACCGACGTCGCAGTGAAGACTGATACAATTTTATTACATGTGCAGACAGGCTACAGATCATTAATGAAATACTTATTACATGAAATATCCCCAGAATTATATTTAGACACATAGGTAAAAGTGGTTTGATTATAAACGATATAGTAACAAAATACAATTACATATACTATTACATGTATATTAAAAAGGCATTTCAACATAATATGTCTATAAAAGTTTTTCAGAGCGGACATTTACGCTTCCGGCGCTGCGCAATGGAACGGAAATAACGAATTCTAGAGACTCAACGTTATCAAAAATTCGCCATATTTATTTGCAAATATCAGCGTGGTTATTACTCACACATAATTAATCAATCCTTATATTCGCAATTTCGAACATGGAGAGAGGTTGTATGAAAGAGTGATAGAACAAATGTGCCATGCGAATGTTGATGTATCAAGTGCCGAGCGAGACCAAGACTCGCATTGTCTATCTTGCCTTTCGGGAAGCTTATGTTTCTGAAATCGATGAGCATGTATTTATGACAAATGTTCAATGTAGAAGAAGAACCACGAAGATACCTGCCGAAACGTTATAATAGTAATAAAAAAATAATTCTGCAAGCCGATGTTGACTCTACAAAAGCATTTTAACGATGGTTTTACGTCGAATGCAGGTATACGTTTTAAAACGCACATGTGCACGAACAAATTTCCAAGAAGAACATCAATTCTTGTACCGTGAACACAATGCGTCCCCGCATCTGGCAGACGCAGTGTCGTCTGATGTAACAATAGACGCTTTTGTTATAAAATCCGTTGTTCAAATTTGAAAATTGCACCTTGTCTACTTTTACCTGTGCTATTGAGATTTCTATCGAAACCTTTTCAACATTCGTGTAGGACATTGTGGATTTATGTAACGAAGCAAACAAAAAGTATCTGTCAAATAGTTCATATTTGAATGAATACATATGTATACTTTTAAATACAATTCACAAAATTCACAGTACATATAGAGAAAGGTACCTATATGTAACTCAATCATTACAATAAAAGTTTTGATTATCCAGATGAAGATTCAGCTACGTATCTTGACCGAGTAGATCAAATGGGGAAGTCAGAAATCCCCGAACCAACGCCGGGTATTTACAGAGAGATGAATCAAGAAGCACGTCAGGTCTTTAAGGATGGATATAGATATTTAGCACTCAGTTCTTTTCGCGACGAAATCATAATAACACCAATAGTAAAATGTTGATATATTACTAATAGTTTTAACTCTAGGTGATAACCAACAAATTAATTATTTGAGATAGTACAACGGGATGTTATAGGCGCGATCAATATCGCTTCACGCTCCTCGCGCCGTGTAATCTTGCGACAGCTGCCTATCGCGGCGGCCAATCGCACAGTCTGTCGCGCAGGATTCTGAACGGATATAAGAGCTACTTTGGCGCAACTTGAACTAATTATGTTGCAAACTGAAATAACTGTACTTAATCTGTCTTCAAAAACGGCGTGTGTAGAAAGATTGATGAATGTGGAAGAAACGCATCAGGACTGTAAGGAGAGATTTTTGGGCGCTCGATGTTTTCTGCCTATCTTTCAAGGGACTTGACGTGGTGATATAATAACAATTGTCTGTTTTGTACAAACTAATCCCATCAAATTGTTACGTAGTAAACAGTCAATGATATAATCTTTAAATTCATTTAAATCATCGTACAGTAAGACGAACGTATGACGTATTGTATTGCATAGTGCAATTAAGGAGAGTAAGGCAGCCAATAATTGTGTCGTTCACCCGTCCGCTTCTGCGTAGATCGGCTAGCTGAGACGTGACCGTGGAGCGGGGGCCGGTGGCCAGGTGTTTAGTTTTGTCTGGGATGGTTTTTGGGTCATGAGCGATAAGGTGAAACATGTTAAACGAAGCATAACGTCCGAATCGTTCAAGAAATGGGAATAGGACTGTGGAAGACTTTATTACGAAAAAAATTACAACGTTTATATGAAATGCATACAATAGATACAGATTATATGGATAAAAAAGTATCACATAAAAACACGTTCTCACGATATAATATATACACATATAAAAGAGACTAATAAAATGGGAGTTTGTAAGACAAAAGTTATGAAACTCTCATTGCAAAGTGTTAGCTATTAACTCATCGTCACCGTGAGTACAATGTGTTGACAATGACTTGTAAAAATACGGAGACTACAGGTTCGTCGGCGTTTGAGTGGAATTTGTGCAATGGAATCTAAAACTAGAAATGTTTGTAAAGAACACCATTTAGTTCTATAATTAATTAATTACCACTACCGTTGCTGTAAATGAGTTTTAGAGAGGAGAGCTCGGCGCGATATACATAACGCAGGAATCTTGCGGTTGATAAGAAAACAGTCTGCAAAAGGCTGCAGGCGGATCCTGAATAGGACAAGCTGTAGACATATTGCATTAGCGCTCATTACGGAAGCGTAATCTCCAGCAGTGAACTGAGACAGGCTGATAATAATTATAGTACAACTAATAATGTTTTTTTTTTTTTAATAATGTTTTATGTACCTATAACACGTATTAATGTTAGTGATATTTTGGTCCCTCTAGCTCCCAAGTCTTATGGCGACCCTAACCCAAGATAAACAATGGCAAGTCGATGTCAGTTTACCCCATCGCCGGCGGACGCACGCGAGCACTTCGCGTTAGCAATTATTGGGAATACTTTCATTATATTTGACCGGTAAGATTATTGTCGTAGTGATTCAGAACAAATCTCAATATCTACATCAACGAACAAAAAGCGCTAAGTGCTCTATCATTACGAGAACTTAATTTATGGAACACAGATATTATTAGATGGTTATCCCCGTTGGAATAAGTTATTAATTATTAATTTTTTTATTTGTTTTATTGGTTGACTAAACTGGAAATATCGCACAAATAACCATAAATGTATCTAAACAAATGGTACTTATGTGTAATGTCCTTAAAGCATTGAACACTTCATTTGATTCATTTATTTGATTGGATACAACATCTGCTGTGAAACTTGTTATCGAATGTGATAGATGGGATTCTTAAAAGCAAAAGTGAGCAGAATTTTTCCAAACGTACATGAATCCATCTTAGAATGCATCTTCGTTTTCCTTCAGTCATATCGGGGTCAAACACTGGGTTCACCTATCATATAAATATATACAATCTATGCTCGTCAAATATAAAATAAAATAGGACAGTAGATAATAGACACGATCCAATAGCTAGCACTGAAAAACCAACAAACGGGAAGACCGTTAGTGTCATTGATACCGCGAGTGTCGCCGCGGGTGCGGCGCGTCACGACGGGCGGCCGCGCGCTCCGCTGCGCAACGAACGAGTATGGTTAACCAGCGACATTCGCGGGCCCGAAGGTAACACAATATACGCCGTGTTCAACACAACTCAATCGTGGCGTGAGAAGTTATTGCCATCAAAACTGCACTTTGTAATGTATCGGTTAGGTTCTCAGCACACGAAGCTTATATGTATTAATGTTTCAACATGTACTTTGCATAGATAAGATCTGAACACGGCTCTGCTTCGTCAATTTTTGCTAGAAAGTCTGAAAATAACTGAAAATATCGCAATAATAAAGGCATAACAGCTTTCGTTGCTATAAACTATCATATAGACAGGAAGTAAGGTGGAATATAGAGCGTGTTACTAGTAGCTGTAACTAAACTTTATAGCACGTCTTCTACACCACTATAAGGTGGCGTATGGAGTTTACACCAACACTATGTTCCAGTACGGATATGACATCTCGAATACAAAACAAGTAGGAAACATAGCGTCTAACAGACGTGACGATACAAAAATAGCCATACGAGCAGACGACGGGCGCGACAAATGCGCCCAATGCGTTATGCAACTGCGCAGACACGGAGGTGTCGACTAACGACCTGTCCAGAGCCGCCCGACAAAGAGATCCGAATTAGAATACGTCGCTATTCGGTACACGTAATTTATGAATTGACTAATTAATATCAACTGTTTTTGTGATTGATGCATGGCAGGAATAAAAGGTTGTCGTCGTTAAATAGTCGAATTATATTTCACTCGTGTAGTGTCGTTAAACATCTTGAAGAAATATTATATAAATCCTATAGGAGCACTTGCAAATTGTTTTAACCGGAAAAGACTAACATATGTATAATTTATGACGCAAATATATAATTCCTAATCTGTAAATGTAATGACTTTAAATTTTGCACGATCGGTAATTTTAAAGATATCTAACTACTGATAAACCATCTATTAATAATAATAACGGATTCTTTATTAATAATTTCTATATACGTATCTTTAAAGGAAGGAATTAAAACTGTACCTTAATTAATTATATGTCATGACCAGTTGATAGTGGAATGAACGGATACAATAAAATACTAATAAAACTACATGCACGTAATTCAAACGTTCTTCAATACATTTTTCATTTGTTGAGGCTGATAACAAGTCAGGAGTAAGCAAATCACCAATTGGTGCTAAATAATCAGTTAAGTTTGAAGGGAGCGCCCGGCAATGGTCCCCTGCAGGCGGGCCCCTTTGACGAACCATTAATTATATTCACACCTTTGTCGAGTCGGTTTTGGTTTCGTTTTTTGAAGGGACAACTTCTTGGAAAGATGGCGGCGCGGCGCGATTAAAAAAACAACAGAAGCGAAAGCACGAGCGAGCTGGATACCGTCGAGCAGTGTTTAGGCCGTCTGTCCGTACACAACCTTCGATGTATACATTATATGGTATAAAAAGTTTACTTTTTAATTCCTTTCCTATTACGTCTGCATTTTTTTACGTTCAATTTCGACTAGGGTTTGTAATTAGCCCCCTCAATAACAACGATAGGATAATTAATTAATAGACTTTAAAAGCGATGCACTTTTTAGAAGTTTCAAGTTTCAACGTTGAATCATTTCCTCGCAACTAACCGTCACATTGACATGACTTTATTTATATTGTTTAATTATTGTGGCAGCACTTTTGTGAGACAACTTATTCAATAAGAAATCATGAACTCAAAATTTCTAAGCAACTCCTATTTAGTTAGTCATTCTGACATGTAGACCGAGTTATGGCTGTGCTAAATTTGAAGATCGTAGATAAAAATAAAAACAACGAACAACTTATATGCGTGAATGATGACGGAGATCTGCGAGCGAATAGCGGATAGCAAACAGGAAAAACGCGTTCGCGAGCAGCACGATATGATCAATCGCTTGTTTATCTCTCGACGCGGGCCATATGGCGGCAACCGCGACAAATGTACACGAAAATTAACAAAACGATGACCCTCAGCGATAGCCGGGCTATGGCGATGCGGTGGAATTTCTCGGGATTCCGAGAGACGCTCCCTCGACACAACAAAGACGGAATTCTTTGAACTCGCGTCGAATGAGAACTGTAAATTGTTCGCTGTCAACTCGGGTGTTGTACCATACCAACCAATTTAGTTCACACCTATTTTAGATGGAAGAGTTGTAGAAACTGAGACCGCGGGAACAGGACTATTCGCTTTTGAATATAGGTCTACACGAAAGCGGTTTAAACGTATAATATGTCCATAAAAGTACATAATAAAATTGTCGCAAATATTATAAATGAACAGTAACGTTATATCACGTCTGTAATCCCCGAAGAGGTAGGCAGAGTAGGGTAGCACACTTCCACGTTACATCCATTACATTTACGTCCCTCTATGGGATAGGTGGTGAACCTATTGCTATACACTGGGCAAGTTATTTATTACTATTGTATAATTATGTTAAAGTTTATTCATTTATAATAATCCTTTGTTATTTTATTTTTTTTACTATACCTACTTCACTTCGTAGTAACATAAAAATTTTCCTCATCCAAATGAAACTAAACTCCCTCGCAAAAACAAAGGCGATAAAACATGCTGCCAACATAATCAAAATGTTACCCTGTCCTTTCTCACTTCATGACAACATACTATTTACTCACATTTTATACAGCCTAAACTGGCTTTCAACAATACAAGAGTTAAAAGTTGTTACTAATATAACCAAGGACATCCCAAATCCGATGTGTCGGTTGGTGCAATCAGTTCAACGCACCGCTCTAGATCGAGCAACGGGTCCATGTCACGCTCGGTCGGCCCCGACCACCGTCCAGGGCTATACAATTTGAAATAGATTCGCGTAATAAACAGGAACGGCTTTTTTATTGCTGAACTTATCAACGGAACATAGGCTAAGCGTAATCCAGTACCATGCTAGTCACGAACAACTTTTTACCCTATTTCGATTTGAACTTAAGAATTGATTATCCAAATTATGTCTTGTTATCTGAATGTATTTACATAACCCCCAATCGGAAAAATACCAGTGTGAATGCAAAAATAACGATCATTTTGAAGAAAATAAAATACTCATTCCCAAGAAAAGGAGGTTAAATAAAACATATTGAACGTATGATTTTTGCAAAATGTATTTGAAACGAAAACAAATTTTATTTAATTATATTCTCCAACGTACATAATGAAATCCTCAGCAGATTTTCATAGTGTTTAAAAAAAATTTCTACTCCACGTTACCATCACTTGGATTTTATCGTATAGTTGACCAAAAAGCAAGTTCCCTTACGCTTAGAACAACTACGTGGCAGTTGTCTACTTAACACAAATTTAAAACACGTCTTACACGACTGCTTCGTTGGTCGTGTTGGTTGCAAATGGGACTGCCGAACGGGAGGTCCTGGGTTCAATTCCCGGGTTGAGCACTACTATTTTTCTAGTAGTGGCTCGGAGTCTGGATATGTGCCCGATGCATGACAATAGCCTCACCGGCTATCCCATAGTGAGACGTAAATGTAACTGTTGAAACGTGGGATTATTATACATTCCTGTGCCTACTTCTTCGAGGATTACAGGCGTGGTGTTACGTTACGTTTTAAAATACGTTTTACTTCATAATCCAAAAAAAGTCTTGTTTTATAATGATATTAAACATTCTCATCCTTTTTCTCTTATTTTTTATCTTTCAACATCTCTCAACTGTTTATTGAAACAGTTCTTGCATGACAATAATAATCTGCTTATCACCTCTAGTGTAAACCAGCCCTG
>DWDU01001420.1:0-14704 GCA_018245575.1 Jemadia suekentonmiller
TATCACTTAATTTATAATATTCATTAAATAGCTGTGACTCATATCTAGTATGTGTTAAAGACACCTTTATATATACACAAAATAATAAAACTAATCCTAACAAATACAAACAAAGTGCTAGTGGCATTAAATCGTCATGAACCTAAGCCTGTCTTTTGTGCTTGGTAAGCGTCAGATTATGATTTAACTCATAACTCGGCTAAAAGTCAATTCTTTACAATACATCAGACTTGTGGTCCGCGCGGAACAATTGTATCAAGATCGAATTACATAAATTCATATAAATTCACCAAAAATAGTATAACCGTGTTCTTTGACAGACCGTACTGTTAAATGCTGGGCTTCTAATATAGTACTTGCAACCACCGACGGACTTCCCAATGTTTATATAAAACAGACATAGTATCGAAAATTCTTAACATTTTTTCTTTAAGATATTTATATTTCCTTAATTTTTTTATTTAATTTACTTGAAATTGACTTTAGATGTCAGAGAACATTTAATTTAATAAAATAATTGGTTGTCGAAATGTAAGGTGTGTAAGTGTGGGGTGTAGTATTAGATAAATAAAAAGAATTGCAATGTGAATAAACCTTGTACAGTTCCATCCTTTATCATTCGCTCGCTCGCCCGCTCGTCTTCAAACTATCATACAATAAAATTACAGGTGACAATAATTCTCAGGTGAGTCAACACATTATAGAACAATTTGTGCTGCATTTTCTGAACGTATAATTTGAACGATAACAGTACCTACTACAAACACACAAGTTCAGTTATAAAAAATACCAACGCAAATCAGTAGTTAACAGACTGTCAATGGCAGAAGAAAATTATGTCACAATACCATTTAGACTTTAATAAAGACGGTAAGTCTAATATCGCTTAATCGCAGAGAATTTAGTGCCACGAACTGGACAATCGCTACTCCGAGTGTACGACGACACGGTTCAAAGATTATGTACATTTGTAGGTATCTATGTAATCTCACTGTATATTTTTTATCTGTCCCACTTTGCGTAAATAACATATTTTAGTTGGCGCTAGCACTTAATATGTCTGATGTTAACATACTTTTGTACTTAATAGATTAAGACAAAATACAGCGCTGCTGTTCTTATATTTAATATTATTTTAGTGATTTCTTTATTAGTTGCTTGTTCTTGATATGTGTATTTTCCTTTGTGTTGATAGCAAAAATACTTAAAAACGGCATGTTAGTGTCTATAATAAAAGAAATATAGTTTTACACTATATTATAGGTAAATATACCCTACACAAAATGAAAAATATTTATTTGAATATTTCGAATCTTTCAATGGGAAGTACAAAAAAATATAAATTACTAGACAACAATAATGTTCAACATAAGTAACTTTTAATCTATTCTGTTATAACCGTACATACCTATTTTAAAACATTTACAATTTTTCTTATAATTTAACTTTAATGGCTACAACCATGTGTGGCTGACCCGAAGGACACCGGATATCGCTTGCGGTCGAATTATTCGAATCGCGATCGCATCGTAAACATGGCTACGCATCCGGTTAATTGAGCTTATATATTACTTATTCAGAATTCAGTTTCATCGCATTTACATGACGCCGTTAAAGGAGTTATGGGCATCATTATAAATTAATTGGTAAATTAATTTTTTTACACGCAAAAAAAAAATATCGAAATGTTTTGCAATTGTAACAAATGAACTGAACTCATGTCACATGTTATGTATTGTTATGTAATTTCATGTTACATGTTATGAACAACTGAAGTCATGTTAAAAGTACGTTACTGACTCTGACTGTTATGCATGTAAGTACCCGCGTGTATTTGAACTATAATTTCTTCGTAAGTTAGATAGCCGAAAGTGATAGCTATTTAACACGATAGCTCTTAATTCTGTTAATTAAGTAGATGTTAGATAAACAAGGCACCAAATTGGACGTCGCGTGATGGTTTCGTATCTCTTTGTGCGATGGCAGAATGTAAATGGCAACGATAATAACGATTTATGATTATTTTTATGCTAATTGGGGAGTGTTTCTAGGGGTGACTACACTTTGACTCAATGTTTAAATGAAATAACAATGGCTTATGGTGGACTTGAATAACATATTTAATATATTATTTTGCACATTATTGTTAACCTAGTGCATTATCTGTATAATTATGTTACTGTATCTGTATCTGTATATGTTAATTAATGTGAAACCAAAAGTTATATTAATACTAAGCCTGATTAGGAACCACAATCATTTTATCAATTAAAAAATCATTTCGTATACTCGCTTAGTGATATTATAACATAAGGGTGTTGGTAATAAATTCCAATTATGTCCAATTACACTAATAACATTTGCAGCGTATAATAAAATTCATAGAAATTATATCCATCAATCATTTTATACTACTTATTACATAAAGAGCCTTAATCGATTGGAACCATTTAAATCATCAAATCTCTATTTAATCTGTAACCGATAATTATTTTGAACGTAGTCAATATGGCGGCGCACAAAAGGATCAGTCTCTTTTGTAGTTTCGTTATACATAATTATTTCCAGTATATTTTGAATGATTGTTAGTATTCGAAACATTTGTGTGAAATGATACGTTGAATGATGAAGATACAATTTATTGGTCGGTAATTATAGTTCTGATTTATGAAGAAATGTCGATGGATTGACCCTTATACAATAAAACTCTATGGCTTTATTATATATCGTCTGTAATTAAATTGTAAAGGACGAATTTACATGCATACTACAATGAAAGACATGTAACTATTACCTGAAAATAAAATACTCTGAAACTAATTCTATAAAACATTCATAGCCAATTGACGGCCATGTTGGAGCGCGATATTATTACGTCAATTTCATAGATCTTTATAGCGTATTTATAGTGTTTTACTCATATTTATAACTTCCTATTCGACATCAGTTGGTAATTTTGTTATACAATCATGCGTGCAGGTAGCATTAAGATGAAACCATAACGAAAATGTTCCTTTTATCTCGTCGAGCGGAGAATCATAAAAAATCCCATAAAAATTATCGCGCGAGCTATTAACCGTTGTGTTATTGTTTATGTATTGACGACTCCATTGAGGATCTAGGGCGGACGAGAATAGTTCTGTGCGCGCTGTAACCCAAAGGTTTCTGTAGGATGGACGTGTTCTATAAACAGTAGTGGACGCGGAACAGATGCCCGCCTTTTGTTTGGCCCTATTACAAATAAACCTCAAGTACTGCCCTTTGAGTATCTCAAATAACTCGAGTTTTTACACGAACCCATTGTACGTACAATGGCACGTCTTACTTTTGAGATGCGACAACACAAGAGGGAGAACAACATTTATAGATTATTCGCTTGGCCAGCATTAAATTGTGATACTTGTATGTGTATGCTTCTTGATCAAATGTAGTCGGTATTTGTACTCAATATCAAATATCCTCTCTGGTTGTTACTGAATAAAACACAACATGAGAAAAATCATTTCCTCGCCTAAACAAAACTGACACATTAAATACTTCAATTGTGTTCTAAATTTAATTCTAAATCTACTTTAGTTTTTTAACTGGAACGCGGGGTATCCGCTATAATACCATTATCTACTTAGTGTTGTTATCTTATTAAATTATCTTATAAACGATGATAATAATATATACATCGAACATATTGTATATCAATATTAATGATATATAATTCTTTGAAGCTGAGTTTCAGTGTAAAAGTAAAATCTGCTTCTCAAACGTTTTGTATGTCTAACGGCATCTCTGTTGTGAACCTACAATAGCAGCGAGGAAAGAAAATCAATCTTTTCAAATTCAATTTCCCATTATTAGGAATCTTTCGAAAATTATGTTCCTGAATCAGCTGATCGATAGTGAAATTACAAAATGCCAGCTGTCATTCCTATCCAATCAGGTAAGATTTTTTATTGATTTTTTTTTTCGCTACAACCTCCGTCAGCTGTCGCCTTTAGTGGGTGCGCGTGTATTAAATCTCCCAAACTTTCCGTTAATGGCATCAACATCTGCGCGATGCGCAGGTGCCGTTCGGATCTTACAAATTCCATACATTGATATTTTTTTTAATTAAACAACCTACCTACGTTACATGCGATACATTTCTTTACATTTAACAGAAAGTGAAAAATGTTTATAATTAACAATTGCCCATTTCGTAGTACGAATTATTAAAAAAGAACCACACCGACAATAAAAAACATTTAAACGCATTCAATAGCTTCTGATCGCCCATAATCATCTTTTTAAAATTCCCGAAATTACGTCACGCGGGCAATAAATATTGCGTAGA
This sequence comes from Jemadia suekentonmiller, assembly GCA_018245575.1. Taxonomy (NCBI): domain Eukaryota; kingdom Metazoa; phylum Arthropoda; class Insecta; order Lepidoptera; family Hesperiidae; genus Jemadia; species Jemadia suekentonmiller. The sequence continues at coordinate 4,328 of DWDU01001420.1, forward strand.
AGCATTATCTCAACATCCTTTGCTTTCATTCATGTTGTAATGTCCGGAAACATTTTTTTATCTGTTGAAAATCTCTTTTTGCACGCATCCGTACCCATCGCGACTTAGCCACACATCGATATCTGAATACTGACAAATATTAACTCTTTGCTATCACGTGTCACATCCGTTCCTGTTATCCGATACTCGATGGGTAAAAAATACACTGGCAGTTTAGCACATCGAACGCAGGCATTAATGCCGCATTTAACAATAAAAAAGAAATGAAAGAAATTGGCACAGATTAAAAATCGCGCGCACCTTTTCGTGGAATCGTTGAATGTAAGCATATGATTTTTTTTGACGATATTCAATTTAAAAAACAAATATTCTCGTGTTAAATGTTCGTTTACTTAATAATCGACTTTTTGGAGTACATTTCCTACGGTATCCGACATTTAAAGTACGGTAACCTAATTTTAAACAAACACAAGAACGGCGTCCAAAAATTGAAATAAATTCTCATATTTATGTAAAATTTATTACGATTACTATAACTAAATACTAAGATTATAAATGTCTTATTTATATATAGGTTTATAATGTAAATAAAAAAAACGTATCGTAACATCACGCCTGTTATCCTCGAAGAGGTAGGCAGAGGAGTTGTAGTACACTCCCACGTATCACCAGTTACGTTTACGTCCCACTATAGAATAGGGAATAAATAAAAAAACATAACAGTCTTTATAAGTTCTCGCTACAAAATCCATTACTTACAAATTTCAATGGATTCACGATCGGGTTCTACAACAACTAACAGCTGACGTGACAAGAAGCACCCCTCTTCCTTTTTTGAACAGCCCTACTTACATAATGGTTGAACCCATATTTCGAGACCATGCTGTATCTGTTTACATTACGAGTAAAAACCATTCTGATATTTTCCGTCTCGAAATTGGAAATGCACAGGAATGCGTAATTTTATATTTTTTCTTCGGAAACTGGAATTTATTGCCAATGTGTACAAATAAACTCAACTGATTATTATTTTGAAATAAATACGTATACCAACTTAAAATATATAAAATAAAATATCAATGTAACAAGAATGAAAAATATATGTAGTTATACGTATGTACCTACACCTAATATATCAAGTATTTGAGTTTTTATACCTTTCTGACAATAGTAGCTATATCAATAGAATATATATTTAGATGTGTATGTGTATATACAAAATGCCTATGCTGCCGTTTCATTTGTAAAATCTTCTAGAACTAAGGCCATAACTCATTGCAGTGTAGGAAATGTAAAATTAAATAGCAACGTTTCTTTTATTACAAACATAAAATTGATGTATGGCTAACCCAGTTCTATCAAATCTAAACGCGGATCTGCCACAATACGTTGCATTTCAACATATACCTAGTTTCACTTATCACCAAGATAAGATCAGCTAAAACTTAAATATTGTGCCCAAAAAATTTCAATACTTTTGGTAATATTGATAATATTCAATAAAAATTAGGGCAATGACTGTAACCGTGAACAGGCATCAAGTGGGCCATCTTTTCACGAACAGGACCGAGCCTTACATCGGCCCGAATAATTCCGTTTTGAAATGTACATTTTTTTTCAACGCTCATGTGTGCACGGTTCGCTTCCCACAAGTAGCTTGCACATGGCACCGAGGAATTTGACACGCAGATGTTCGTTCCGCCACAGACACAATAAAATACCTAATAAATATGGTCGCATGGCCGCCCAGTGCTTTCTGACAAATAAGTTTTCTTTTTGTTCATAAACTCTCTTTGATACGTTTAACATTTTCATTATAATGTTATTTGTTTTGGGACAAAAATCGAATAAGACGAAGAAGGGAGGTGATATGGCGATGTGAATATTGAAGATAGACGCTGTATATAGATTTAAGCGTAAATGTAACATCACAGCTGTAATCCCCTAAGAGGTAGGCAAAGGAGTGTAGTACGCTCACACGTCTTACCAGTTACCCATACGTTCGAATATGGAATAGGTGGTGAGTCTATTGCCATACACCAGACAACACGATCAACGTCACGCGAGTCACGAGGCAAGTTAATCGAAAGTTTTGCAAAACATTGATTTAATATTCCTTTTAAAATATAAACACACTATAGTATATTATACATACATATATGTATACTCGTAAATATCGTATATAAAATTAAAATAGCATCCCATTTGTTTTTATTTAGACTCTTCAATATATTTAAAAATTGGCAAAATGGGTTAGTGTAATTGCGTCACTATTTACGAATGTATATTCGATATTGCAATTACAGAAGATCCGAAGCCGAAAATCAATTCATATCGTGTGACTACATTCAAAAATTCATCTCACAAATAGCATCGTGAAACAACAATATCAATATTAAATTTTTCCAAAGTTATTATACCATCGAAGGCGATATAGTCATTACACAATCTGCACTCGGAGCGCAATATGCTGAGAGTATCAGTGACTTGAAAATTAACGTTCCGTTTCCTTGCCGTAAGCAAACTTAACGGACAATATATGCTGTAGCAATCGAACATGCAACACGGGCTGCATTCCACGTCCCCAACAATATTACTGCGAAGGCATTCGCACTAAGAATTATTTACCGCCAATAAATGACATTCGAAACGTCAAATGACTTTTTAAATTTAACATCCGTCAAAAAACACCGACGCGCTATAAATACAAAATGGCTGTGTGGCCGATATTGATGACTTTCTTTACGATTACAAATGAAACTTTATTTTATTACATGTTTCTTAATTTACAACCAACGGAGGGCATGTGGCACCTTGACGTTTTAAACGTGTAAATTTCGGGATACTGGACACAATATGGATTTTATTAGCCTTTGCGAAATGTCGTTTAATGACGGTATTAAATTTAATGACAATTTTAACTGGATAATAAAATTAAATTGGCGGTATTTTTAACAAAGATACATTATGTGCTCTTGCCTCCTTTTTGTTTGTTTTCCTATGACAATTTTGAAGTTAAATACTTTAACAACTTAATAAACATTTTTTGCACATATTTAAATGTTGTGTTTACATAAATAAAAGGCGGTATATATGACTAATTAATTAAATATATACTGACAAATATCGACATTTAAATTTCAATACACGTTTTGTTTTATGGCTTCAATACTTTTCGAACTCCAATGTCGAGTACTGAGAATCATGTAGGTATGTATCATATTTTACTACAAATTCATGTATAGGTCTTAGGTAATCCAATCTCATTGATTTTATATTCTATTCATATTTCTTTTTACTGACATTTTAAACTAACAAGAAACAAGGACAATCGGGCACATAAATGCACATTTATGCGGTTTTGAAAAATGAGACCGTTATTCAAAAAATTACAAATATAAGCTAACATATAAAGGTTGAGGGATTTCAGCCGAAAATATTTCTTTAAACCATGTCAATACTATCTTCAGCTTTTAGAAAGGCATCTCAAAAGGTGAAAGTCATGTGCTATCTTGCAAAAACTCGCATCTTGTCGCGGCCTTGCCAAGGTAAGTGCAAGGGGGACATACATAACGGTGTCGGCGCGAGCGCACCGGCTTCTCAACACCACGTCTATCTACACCGTGCAACCGTTTCGCAAACAACTCATCCATTGCTCGTTACCGCCCGTTAAGTCTACGTGTCTTCACACAAAACCATCAATGTACTAAGCACACTAATCACCTCAACCGTCGTAAGGCAGACTACTTGAAAACAAGACACGTATCGTTCATTTCCTTTCAGCAGTACATAGCCTAATGGTCCGCTAATATAGCGTTTGGTCCGTTCGCATTTTGGACACGTATTTTGGTGTCTTTTATGGGAAAGCAGTTAGATCTAACTATGCCATCTTTCAGGGTACAGTACAGAGTTGTCTGTAATACGCTGATGTTTATAAACATTCCTTTTTAAAATAAATTTAATAATAAACAACAAAATGACTGACGCTGCGAAAAATTCAAAATGACAATAGTGTTTACCATTTCACAAGGTTGTTACATAATTGCATGATCTGTAAAGATCGCTGATAATGCACAGGAAGGAGGACTGGAAAATGTTTTAATCGAAGATTGTGAAACTGTTTCAGAAATACCTACCTTGGTAATCGTTTAAAAATGATAAATTCAAAAATATGATCTTATACATATATTATGAAGTGTAAATTGACTACAAATATTAGCAACACATATTTTTGAATTGTCTTTAACTTTAGCAATAAATAATGGAGATTCCAAAAAGGACTTCAAAGTAAATTGTAGGAAACAGGTTCGATGAGTTAAAACATTAGCAAGAACGAACAAAAATTTCATCGTTAAAGTAAGAAAGCATTTGTATGCAAAGCGCACTTCGAATGCATTGCCTCGGCATTCCGATCCTAGCGAAAACTTTAAATTAGAAATAATGACACTTACAATTTGACTGATTTCGGTGATCGGGATTGGCGAAATTGTTTTGTCAGAGCCTTGCGGGAGGGATGAGGCGCTCGGGGTCGGAGACACGCCAGGAGAGCTCGGTTGGACATTGACCACGCTTTCCTTGGACGTGCGATTAGGGGACAGCCTCGCTGGAAAGCTGAGGGTCTTCGTCCACTGCGACAAGCTTCGCACCATCTTAACTGTTCATAAGCACAACACGTTCACTGAACTCGATTAAACGCGAGCGGCACGCGCGTAGTCTCTGGCGTTCGGCGGACGAATGCGAGCGAGGGCACATCAAAAGTTACAGCTTGTGCATGTTGCGACGTGTACGGCTGGACTTGTGTGCGTGCGCTGTGTATTGGTCTACCTACTGGGCGCCTGCCGAGGTGACAACGTGTGTGCAAGTACGGACGGGTACAGGGAGCCACTGGCTACGGGTCCGATCTTTTGTTTATCGACGGGGCGGCCACCTCGAAGATTCTAATGTGAACGATTTCTTTAACTTTTTATCATTGCTTACCGCATAGTTTTTTTTTTGCAACTTATTCATTCTTCCTTTATTTACTGTAAACAAAACGAAAACTCATTAACTTGCAAAATTTATATTATTAGCTATGTTAAGTTAATTTGAGATTTATCATTTTCACCTAAAATTGGCAAGTTCAATGATGAATTTTCTGTCGTTAAACATTGATTCCACATAATTATGCAATGAACACATCGGAGCTTCGGAGTTTTGTTGACCGACTGTAATTCCAACATGAACAACCATTTCATTGCAACCAAAAACAGTGAGGAAGCAGCATTAAGATATTTTATTCCAATCGAAAAAGAAAACTACTGTTATGTGCGTATTTTCCTCCCGTCTTCCGAATATGGACCTAATTACGGAGAGATTTGCAATGCTACACAATGCAGACATACATAAATGAACGTCATTTTGAGGGTGGCACCCTTCGGTAATAAAACTCATTTGAAGGGACGCGATGTAGTAACAACGCAGCTGAAAGGGTCGTAAGAGACGTATTTTAGAAAGGGAGAGCTTTCGAGGATGCCATTGAGAAAATAAGTCGATATTTATTATTATTACACTTTTAGGATTCCTAATCGCAGCACAAGTTGAAATATAAAGATGAAGTTATACATAGAGATATATATGTACCTAGTTAAAAAATCGGCGACGAATTAATATATTATGTAGCCTCTTTCGGCTCAATCTTAATCGAAAAAATTATAGTGGACTACTCCTGCCGCGTGAAAAGAATTTCAGCACTTTGAAACCTTTGGTTTTGTCAAAATTTTGTCTCGATAATTGTAGAATCTAAGCTAGAGCAGTTGTTATCAACAGAGATGATTGCATAAGTAATGAGTTTACACATGCGTTAAAGATTACTTACATAATTCTAGAAACATCTATGTATGTCTTTCCGCAAATGTAAAACAGCAAAATTGTAAATACAGTTAGGTGGCTTGTATCAATACTATATTATTTCACGTTTTGTTGATTTTTAAAACTTGGAACCGCTACCAAATTCCATCCAGTCCGCCGGTTGGTAAGTAGGTACTGTGGTTGAATGTTATTCGTCGAATATTTCGGTTCAGATGTGCTGCGGTTGCGCCATCCGTCAAATAATCGTTAACTGGATTGTTTATAGCTTCCTCGCTACGTGTGCGGTAAGAAATGTAGAAAGACTACAATTTCAATTTCATTACACGTAAATGAGTGGGTACTGAACTTGCTCTAGCTAGATTAGAAACTTTCCATACCATACTGCGGCTGGCCCTTCTTTGTTAATACAAATGCTTAATGCCCCAACCTTAAGTCAGTGAGTACTGTATTTGCTGTAGTCGTCGTTGACTCTTGTCAATCTGGGTTCTAATTTGATAATTTAAAAATGAAAAGATTGACTACATAATGGTTTATGTATTTAGTCATATATTTTTTTATTACGTTGAAGGAAAACATCGCGAACAATTTGCACACTTCAACATGTCCCATGTTCGGCAACGCGTGTGAAGTCTGCTAACCGGCAATTGGCCGGCAACGGCAAAGTAAATTACTGTAGGTCTGATACTTCTCGTTCTAAGGGAATAACTAAGTCAAGTGTTGATGATACAAGTGATTAATACAAGTGTTGATGACATTCATAATTGAGTAACTGTTATTTAGTCTTTTGTTTAACAATTCTGAATAACATTGCGTTAAATATGAACAATGTTTTTGTATATACTGATACAAATGAGACGGCGATAAGTTAATATTTGAATTAATTGGTGTATGTCATTCAATACATATATAAGAGGCACATTCACCACCACTTAAATTTACCACAAATACTCAAATTCATTAAAATATTTTTATTATAAAAAATGACATAAAACTAAAGAGTGACTGTGATTCTTATGGTGTTAAAGTATATTGAAAAATGGAAAGCAAAAAAGAACATCATCAATCGACTGATCGAATTACATAAAAACGCGGCCGAGGACCTCCGCAAGGCGCAAGCGCGGAACAATGCGCCTGCGGCAACATCCGCGCCACGTGCGCGGCGGCGCGCGCAGCTGCCGCCCGCAGCGAGAGCCGTCTGCGGAAACTGCATCAAGTGTACTAGTAAGAGACTTTTAAAACGTGTATTTCAATATAAAATGATGTAAAAGTTGCCACTTGAAATACACTCAACGTTGAATTATGAGGAGGTTAAGTGTGCGGAAAGTATTTATTATAAATATATTTATCATCCATAGATTTTTTATGCGTGCAAACTTAAAAATCAAAGTGAAAAATATTAAATAATTTAATGGGTGAAATAAGATTGTAGAAAAGTACTACTTTAATTATCATCATTTTACTCAACGCGATCTCTGTATAGAACAAAATTTGAAGACACAGTTTTAAAGCGATTTAACAAGAGAATGTCGTTAATAAAGCATAATTGATATTAAGATAATATTTCGTAAGAATTGACAAATAAACAATCTTTTGAGAAAGATATACATTTCTTGAAAATTATTTCCACGTACTCAAAAAAAATTAGGTATTCGTACACTAATAGTAAAACTCATTCATTAAACATTCAATTCGCATAAAAACAAAGCAAGTTGATTACCACCCTACATCCTAAACTAAACCCTTACAGACAGCCCTCATTTCTAAACATTTTGTTCTCACACCAAACTGAAGTACCTACATTTGAACACTCGAGAGTGTAAAGCTCATAATTTCAATAGCAGAATATTAAATTTTTGTTTAGACTCATAAAGGGTTCTAATGTAGTCGTTATATTATAGCCGTTAAGTTCGGAAATCTCTTGAATCGGACGCCATTGTACAAATCAATAACTACTATCAATTAAATACAGATCAAAGAACACACAAGAGAAGGTACGGAGTGTAAAAGAGTACGCAATAATATAAGGGTCGTAGTATAATAAAATACTAAACAAAGAACAACCCTTTCCATATCAGGCGTCTATTGTCTGTAACTGGAACCTTCATAGACAATGGATTTACACTAATAATAATACTACAATAGAAATCCATAATTTCAAATGAAATAATCAAACAATTCAGTTATACACGTCTAACTTATAAAAATTAAAACATTTTTTTTACATTCATTGTTATTAAAATTTTACAACCTATTTATTTAATAATTATCCAAGAAAAGTAAATATAAAATTTTCTATTATCTCGGTTTTATTGAGGTAAATATATATTTATTAAATTAGCTTTGGATATTTAATTATAAAACGAAGACCATATAACACCGGTACATAGTGACAATTTTTGTTTCTTTTTTAAAACAGTGTTAATGATTTGGGGAAAATAAAATTTTAGATGCTTGTAAACGTCAGCATGACAAATATGCACCATCTTGAACATAAGAGCAACCATACTATTTCGTTACATAAGGACTAGCAGTTATTTAATAATTAAGTTTCTTTTTTTCAATTTTAACGTCGTTACGTATGAGTACTCTTTTCCCTAAGAGGTAAGTAGAAGAGTGTAGTACATTCCCACAATTCTCCTATGTCCTACGACTCATCAGGGAATAGAAGGTGAGACTATTGTCAAACACCGAGCACAAATCCGAACTCCAACCAATTAGGTACTATGAATTTCAAGTTAGAATAACTCAATAATACCCACCCAGAGATCGAACTCAGGACTTTTCGATCAGCAGTAGCGCTTGCAACCATTCGATTAATTTAAGTAATCAGTAGATTTGATGTTTTTTCTTTGTCCGAATCCTGATTTTCGGTTAATCTTTCATCCATAAGCAGCATTAAATAAACCTTGAAAAAATTACAAAATGAAAAGTGCAATGAATAAAATTCATTAAGTTAATAGCTCGTATAAGTTAATGAAATAAAATATTTAACCTGTATGAAACAATCGAATAAGTCAAAAGACGGTTAAAAAAACTTATTTTAAGCACTTTTAGACCAATTTACAAATGAACCCGTATACGACATCCGCATTGCTGATGGTACCGAAAAGGTTCAGCGCGATAAAATCATCATTACTTAATTATCAACCCTCCCCTTTCATTGTTTCATTGCTATGTTAACAAGATTAGAGGTAGACAGATAATTATACCCTCGACGCTTAATGAAATTAAAAATTTAATTCTTTTAAGAGAAGTAATCGTAGTTTATAAACTTATTTAAATAGCTTTGTAAAATAACATTGGTAACAATGATAATAAATTATTTGAACGGCACAAGTTTATGTATAATTTAAAACGTTCCTAATTCCTAAAGAATATTTCTATATTCTTCTTCATAATTCCTAAAGAATATTTCTATATTCTTTAGGAATAGGAATCTTTAGCATATAGAAGAAACTTAGATTTTCTAGTAGGGGCTCAGAGTCCGATGTATGGCAATAGACTCATCACCTATTCCATAGCGGACGTATAGGTTATTGGTGAAAAGTGGGAGTATATTACACTCCTCTGCCCTACCTGTTTAGGGATTATAGGCGTGATGTTACGTTACATAAAAGCTACATTAAATGGACTTGTCCGTAAATTAATATGCACAGCCACACCCTAATCCTTTGTGAAGCGAGGACATAAGTATGGGAGGTTATTATTCAAAACGCACTAAATACGCGTACGAAATTAGTCTCCCGTCAATCTTTACGCGTTTGCACTATTTTCGGTGATCGTAAATTATTTCCAGAGACCGTAAAACGCTCGCATGCCTGTTTTGTTAAAAGCTTATTATAATATGTAAACCTTTGTAATTGCTTAATATCATGGTAAGGTATTTTAATATGAACTAATTTTATTTATAGATAATATTTTGAATAACTATCTTTATTATTATTATTGATTATCGTAGAATGAAAACAATGTCAATTTCGAAAAGGGCCTAAATCCCTTGTTAGCCTTCGTGCCTCACTGTTTCTCTTTCCTATTTTTTCGTATTTGTGGTAGAGTACTAAGGAGTGCCTTGTATTCCCCGTATCCGGAAACAATTTTATTATAGTGTTAAATAGAGTCATATATTATTTGAGTGCCACACCCTATTAAAGTGCATTCATTACAGCTTTAGGGTGAATATATAAAATGCATTAGTAACAAATACAAACAAAATATATATTTTCAGTACAGTATAGGAGTATAACTCAACACATCTTACTTCTTATATTTAAAAAGATTTTGCAACCGATTCCTTCTTTGAACTTTAGTCCTAGATAGATGAAAATATCGTATGTAGAACGTAACATCACGCCTGTAATCCCCGAAGAGGTAGGCAGAGGAGTGAAGAGCACTCCCACGATTCACCAGTTACGTTTACGTCCCACTATGGAATAGGTGGTGAGCCTATTGCCAGGCATCGGGCACATATCCAGACTCCGAGCCACTACTAGAAAATCTAAATTAGAAAATCTAAATTAGAACATTTTTGTA
>DWDU01001421.1:0-14701 GCA_018245575.1 Jemadia suekentonmiller
AGCGTACTGTAAGTCATAAAATCAACGGGTAGGTAATTTATTAATACCTAAAAGCCTAGTGCATCGCGAGCGAGCCCTAATGAGTCGGGGGCGGCGCGCCCCGCCTCGCCGGGCGCGCCATTAACGGCTTCTATTAACTTGTTTCAGACTCACGTACGAGCACAATTTTTCTTGTTGTATATATAAACGTTGAGGTGATGTATGGAAGTTTATTGATGTTGCTAAGTTTTTTTTTAATAGGGTTACAATTTCTTGGTAGAGCTTAAATGTGGTCGCTGACCTTAAATTGCCACAGCTTGTGTTAGGGAGACCAGACAGCTGATAAACATCCACATGTTATATACACTAATTATATACTTGTAATTGTGCTATTCGGATAGAGATCGCCTCTTCCAACTCTACAGTTTATTACGAGACTCTACTGTGCTCAAGGTATTTGGTAAAAATATGACTGACTAAATCAAATTAAAAGTAACAATTTATGGTTTTCAGAACATTTACTGAAGATATTAGGATTAAATAGCCTTCAAGGCCACACAGCTTATAGTTTCTGGTGTAATAGGACGTCCGGATGTTCTCTGATAACAACTAGGATAGCTTAATGTAGAGATATGGATATAGAGCGCGATCTATGATGTATTTATACAATTATGTATCCCATAAAATTTTTTAATCGAAGTACATTTAGCAATACTCTATATTCGCACCCAATGCTGGGCGTAGTTTTGCTCGTAGCTGGGGAGGCTCTTGTTGATTAAGATGCGTGTAAATAACCAAAGATATATTGGTATATATATTGACGAATATCATAAACACCGGCGGAGAAATTAGTCATCGTGTACCAGCAAGGTCCCAGCACACTGTACGAGGTGGCCCAGAAACGTCAGATTTTATGTAAAGTTTGTGTTAGTCCACTTATCGCACTGTTATTCTCGCTGTCACCGCCAGGGTACACACACTGTTAGATAGCCCCGCGCTGCGCACACAGCGCTTTGTTTTAGGACGTCCAGATGCTTTTCATATTTTATAGGTATTCGTGTTGATGACTAGGTACATGCAGTAATCTAATTTCAAACGTATTTTTAATATGTAACTGTATTTCTGCTACTGTGATTTTACGCGCGACGATCAAGTCGAAAATGTAGGAAAACGACTAGAAATAAAAATAAAATAAATTACATAAAAAAATTATTGCAAGCAATTTAGAAATAATGCTATGAAACAACATTTTCGTTTAATATATAATAATTATAACGCTAATATATTTAGAAATTATTACAGGAAAAGTGAAACATTAATTAGCAAAAATTATGAGACATAAAAAATATTAAGTAACATTTTAAAAGGTTTTCCTTGAAATTTTTGGCATAAACAAAAATAGATCAGAGACAGGATGTAGGTACATGTGTCATTGTATATTGTATGATATTTTAATCCTCGTCCACTTGGCCATACTTAGATGATACTTTTCACAAATATATGAAAATTATAGAACAAGTAACGAACCATCACGCGCGTAATCTCCGAAGAGGTAGGCAGAGGAGTGTAGTACACTCCCACATTTCACCAGTTACGTTTACGTCCCACTATTGCGTATCTACAGAAAATGTAAGGTAGAAAAAATTTATAATGCTCGATCCTGGATTTGAACTCAAGATCTCTCAAGAGACAGTTGCGGTTGCAACCAACACGACCACGATGCAGCCTTGACAACAGAACACGTCTAGACTTAAAACACCGTGAAATTGTTTTCAAAATGAATAGATACTGCTATGGACGAGCCTAAGATAGGTCCGCTGGTGCAAGGGCTACCTTGGCTATAGAGGTATCAGCTTGCACAAAACTTTGTAGGTATTACGTGTTGTATGTGTTTGAACTGTCTGCTTAATTAAAAGCCGCTAGGTCGGGATCAGGAGGTCACAAGGTTATGTGCGAATTATAACAAGGTATTTACGTATTAATAATAATATAAAATTATATTGTGTTGTATTATAATGTAGTTGAGTGGTTCGTTGGTTCAGTGGTTGCGAGAAGAACGACCACCGCGTTTTGGCGAACTTCGAGGCCCCAGTGATGAGTTTACATGGGTTGAGAGCAGCTTGAATTCGTGTGAAGAACATTTCAAGGGCGGATTAAATGTTAGAATATGTTTAGATAATAAATGGATGTATTAGCGGTGGTAGCTTCATTTTGACGTACAAAAAGTGTTCCAATGAACCTATTTTGAATAAATGATATTTGAATTTGAATTATTTATGTGATACAATGTATCACATAGTCTTAAATATTAAGCATAATGGCACTGACCATTTACGCTAGTAATGATATACAAAAAAAATGTCTACGACACATTAATTCTTTTTACTAATTATTTCCGCTGACTGCCAATGAAAATGTCCTGGGTTGAAATCCCGGATCGGGCATTATAGATTTTCCTAATTTAGATTTTATAGCAGTGGCTCGGGGTCTGGATATGTGATCGGTGTATAGTAATAAGCTCACCACCTATTCCATAGCAGGACGTAAACGTAAACATGGCATTGTACTGCACTCCTCTGCCTATCTCTTCGGCGATTGCAGGCGTGATGTTACATACGAATTATTTCTCGAGTATGTTACCACTATATTATTAAAACTTAATAAATTTGCAATTGCTTAAATTAATCACATTTATTTAATACTAGCTACCACATATTCACACCGAAACCGCATCTGAAATGGTTACTCGCAGACATTGAACTCCATCATTAATAAGTCACCAAATATAAATAATAATCAGAGGTACATTTACTCACCCATGTATAAAAAACTTATCACAATAGAACCCCAATAAAATCGCCGCTTTTGATTAATAATAGTTCAAAGGGATTTAACTGTTTATATTAACTTAGTAACTAAACTAAACTTAATTGTTTTATAAATAGAGTTCAAAATTCGTTACAAAATTTATAAAGGTGTCTTGTAGCATCAACAATAGGTCGTACAGCTGCTATGGATATGGTGCGCCCTTGGCCTCAGCGATCACTTTGGTGCCAATTGTACAATTTACAGCCACTGATAAATAATTCTAAAGCCTCACAGTGTGATAAGTAATGCAGTAAACATAATATTATAAACAAAACACAACATAGCCCTAAAACTTAAAGGATACGGGATACCTTGTTAAACTATGTATCCAAATGAACATTTTGTGACTATTTTTATATCCTAATTGGAAAATTACCATAATCCAAGGCAATGCTTTGAAAGAGATCGGGATTAATAGACACGGAATTATGGCCGATCCATCTGTTGAATGATTTCTAAGTTCGTCAAGTCCTTGCATACCACCGACAAAATTTATTAATTTTTATATAATGTTATGATTCTAACGGACTACCAAATAAAAAGAAAAAGTACTTAAAAGTTAAAGTTCTCTAAACAGCAAGGCAAAAGGGATTAAGTTGACATGAACAAGTTTTAAATGATGACGGAAGTGGTGAGATCTCGTGTCGGAAGGTGAAGATCTATTTTGTGACGCTAAGCTTGTGGTGTGAAAAGGTTTGGTACCTTAGCACATTGATATGTTCTTTCATCATCAATCACGACAATAATGTTAAACGTAACATCACGCTTGTAATCCCCGATAAGGTAGGCATAAAAGTGTAGTACTCCCACGTTTCACCAGTTCCGTTATACTGTCCCACCATGGAGTATGGGGTGAGCATATTGGCATACAACGGGGACAAGTCTAGACTCCAAGCTACTTCTAGGAATTTCAAGTTAGAAAAACCCAATAATACCCGGGGATCGAATCCAGACCTCCCAATCAGCAGTCACGCAACAACCACCCACCGCAGTCGCAATTTAGTTATATTTATTCTCGTTATAGATGTATACTCTTATTCTTAGTCTTATTATGTAGGTATATCTAATTATAATTTATGATAATAAATTAAGTAATATTACAATTTTACAAGTAATAACCAATCAAGGCATTACTACACAGTCATGTTTAACTTTTATTTAATTGAGTCTATAATAGAAGTTATTATGATACGAGAGGCTGGTTTTATATGTGCTTATATCACTTCATGCAAGTGCAATGCGTATGCAATTCATTTCAATTCTACTCAATGTACCGTACTTATAATTTTATCCTCGCCATGCTCGTTGTTCGTTCTCGAGTTCTTCCAATTGTTTGATTCAACGTTCAATTTGAGTTTGAGAGTTCGAGCCAAGCACAGTCAGTCGCGCGCGAACTCTCGTCGAGAGTGGTCATGTCGCACGGTTCGTAATAACTGCACGTGTTGTGTGCTCATGTGCTACGTGTAACAGTGTATTGTTTTGTTTAAGTGAAAAAAAAACGGTAAGTTATCAATAAATTCTAAAGCTATTATAATGTATATATTATTTTTAAATTACTACATATTATTCGTCTTGTATATAAAACAAATGAACAAAAGTTCCCGAATATTAAAACTGTTGTTGACTAACAATAAGATGCTTTGGTCGACACGATTATATTTTCTGTTTTGTCGTTGTTAACCTGTCACGACACCGATGCAAGCTACCTACAAAATGTAGTCATGGTACGGATCGGCTGTTTAATTTCTTTATTTAGTTAAAAATTACTTATTGCCATGGGTCGTACATTTTTATATAAATATCATAATAAATTATTACTCGATATACAAATGATATTATTTTATCGTGTTTTAGCTGTAATTAATTGTTGAAATAGCTTGGGCGTTTTGTTATATAAGAAATGTATAGTAAATGGTTGATGTAGTATATACTGAATATAATTTATGATTCTAACGATTTTTATTATCAATATCTCATTAATCGTAAGAATACAACTTCTCTTTAGATCCCTACTATAATATCGACATTTGTCTGCTATTATTGTACTACCCTTCATTTTCAATATTGAACACCTTCAAAGTACGTATATTCTTAATTTAAATGAAATTCTAAATTCCAAGAAAAATTACACACAGTTGCCTAATATTGCCTAAATAACCTGATTAGAAAAAAAAATTAGGCAACGTTTATTAAAAAACCTAGTCCTTTGACGTAAATGGCTAGTGTTAGCCGAGACACTGTTTCCCCAAGGCCGTTCCAGAGTCCTGCACCGCATCGCACGCTTCACGTATCAGAGTCCCTTGGCACTATTAACTATTGTTCATTTGCCTCTTCACCAGCTTAGAAAAACAACTCCCGCACGCGCCAAACGGTACGTCAAACCACCTGTCGCTCGTATGTTGTCAGAATTAACTCATTGGAAAAAAAACAGCTGCGTTATTTTACGATATCGTTAAATATCAATGATACTTTGAAACATTGTGATCGTTTCAGTTTAACTATTTAACTGTAATGAAGGGGTCTAGTTCTTGATTAGATCTTGGTAGATTACTAATTATAAACTTATAATGAAATCTGCGATATCATGTCTCATATAATAGTTCAAATAGTTAGTAGTTGTTAGATAATTTTATATGTGACGGCTTCCATAAACATAACATTTCGTATTCCGCCTGTATTTCTCTGAGGGGGTAGGCATACGAGTATAATAGGTAGTCCCACTTTCACCAGTTATACGTCCCGAGTCTCGAGACAACCTGTTGTCATACACCAAGCACAAATCCGGACTCTGTATTACGAGTATCTCCCAGTGTCCTATTTATACATTTTTTGAAGCTGAACTAGTGGATATATAAGCAAGCAAAAAAATAATAATTTGGGTTTTTTAGCGTTCTAATAATACTCGATTATCATTACTTATTGATCACCCCTCGTAGTACGCAGTATTCGTAAAGCAATTGTGACCGATTTTAAGAATACTTTGTAAATTGTTACTGATGTAGATGGACTTCAGACACTAATATATAAAATCGAATCCTTTTCATTTCTATCTGTTACATATTTTTAACATGTCTTTTACATTGTGTTTTATTAAGCAATGATATTGGGACTTGGATCTCCTCTCAAAATACAAACACTATAAGTCACAGACTTAATATAACAGTAAATGAAAACTTGAGAAAACCGTAACAACGTAAACGATCACTCCTTATAATTCTTCATAACGTTTTGTAAGTCGGAAACTACGAGTAAAAATTCACTCTTGTCAGTGTAGAAGAGTAGGGTTTTAAACTTAAGAAAAATTTCCTGTACATAACAACGATAAGTCTGATAATAAGGGTAATAATGCTAATAATAATGGCATTATATTTTGAACATGAACTTGTCGCGACTTTTTACGTGTTTATCCAGAGTTCCATTTTTAAAACATTTTCGATCGAGTCGTTAGGCACCGTCAATTCCCATCCATTGCAAATGTTTATGTTACGAACACTTTTTGCGAACGAATTTTTTTGCTACGTTTAGATATAATATTAATTATCAATTCATAACATATCATACCTATGTGTTTAGAAATTTAAATATGTTTACTAGTTGTCCGGTTGTCATAGAAGAGAATCTACACAGTTGGGGATCAGATGGCCGTGTGTTGTGCTAAGATATTATATTAATATGGAGCGCAGTAAAAGACGCCGATAGCCCGTGACCCGGGCGATACGAGTGCGAATCTTGACGAGTGTCAGGACGGCAATTAAATAGCCAATCGCACTGGGCCACGATCCCCGTGATAACCTAATTCGTGTGTTTCAATTTTGCTCCTTCATCTACACTCGTATATCAAATGTACGTACCGTTCCAAAATAGAATGAATGTTGCGATAAAAAAATTGGGGGTCGTTTTTGTTATGGAATTAAAAAAAGGATAAATGAAATAACAGCTTTCAAGCCGACAGTACACCTGATGGCGTTAATGTGAAATGCCTTTATCCAGCAGTGGACTTATAAAGATTGATGATTGTGATGGATTTTCAAAATCTTACGTGACGTAATAACGTTCGCTAGTGATTTATTTTTCTACCGAATGCATAAAACTCCAACGAATGGAACTTAGTCTAAATAGCTTTACCTATAGACTATCGTTGCAGGTATATACGTCTTAATATCTTTCATGTGACATCTTTATAGTATCGATATCGAAAGTTTGAAGTCTAGTAAGTACGAGTATGTTGTAAGTTCTCTGCAAATTTAAGAAAGCGCTGCTTAGCTGGCACTAAACAAAGTTAGGTATTACAAAGTTTTCACACAAGCCAGGTATAACTGGGGAATGGTGACGAGGCACGTTTCATGATTAAGTCTATGTGCATTAACCTTGATTCCAATACGTTTACAATAAATTGTAACTCTTCAAAGTATTGTTCGTCAAACTATAATACGTCTATGTATCATTCGTCGAACTATATTACGTCGAACTATATTTCGTCAACGTGAAAGGGTAGGTACACTACATTTCGCGTTACGTAACCCGAGGATGACATATGTAAATGTAAGTTACGGCGAATTCCACACGTAAACATGTCTGACCCGAGCGCGACGTAGAATAAATTTGTCATACAGATTTATTGTGACTAATTGAATTTTTATAAGCGGACCCAAATTCAAATGATATAAGACAGTCGAGATAAATCAGTATGTGTTATCCCACTGTTGGACATAGATATCTCGCAAGGTGTGCAACTACACTTGACTGATGACGTCTTGCAGCTACCAATAGCAGTCTTAATTTTCTCTTTCATATGTTTATAAATTTAATGTATCTTACAATTTGTATTCAACATACGTATCAGTTTAAAGTAACATAGGTACTTGCTATTTTCAGTTTTATTTAGCTTATTAGAGTTTCGAGTAAATTAGCCAATCAATGCTCGTGTCATTACTATTTATTAGGTGTAGTTAGCAAGAGTTTCAAGTGAATTAGTCCATCGATGTTCGTCTTAGGCAACAATCAGATGTAACAAGGTAACAGCCTAACAACAGAAGTCATTAGAGCCGGCGGCGGGCTAACGAGCGACGTCACTGAAAAGACACTAATTATTGGATGCGTAACTGACCTAAATGTTATTCATACGTACATGTATATGACAATTATATTTATGAAGAAATTTAATAACCGATGACCGCTGGAGTAGACGTGTTCTGGTGTGGAGACAGTAGTGTAGAACGCCCTACGGCTAGGTAGAGTGACGATATACACACAATTGGATGCGAAGAGCTAAAGGTCGAGCTCAGTGGCGTGCTATTGGAGTGGCCCATGTCCAGTAGTGGACGGAAACAGGCTGATGATGATGATTTGTGAAGAAAGAATGGGAGATGGAAGAATGATAGAATAGATATACCACATAACAGTTGGTTCAAGCAAGTACCTTGAACAACCAAGATTGACCTATCTTGATCTGGTATGTCAGGTACTGGATGATGAAGAAGTCACAAGTTCGCGAAATGCAAAAATGAAGAGTGATTGATGTAGGTACATGTTGATTCTATACGGATAGACATATTTGGCAGACGATGCTCTCTGCCTATCCTGTAAGCGATCTGGCGTGATGATATATTATTCATAAGAAGTAGGTGCGGGACGGTTATTATCTATAAAGCGAAAAAACATATCATTAAGACTTGAACACATGATTGTTGTGAAATATCATTCAATAAGTACCTACCTAAGAACCTAACTGCTTGAAAACTATATACGACAGATAGCCAGTGTTTTATTAAGGTTGTTTAATTAGTAACAAATAAAAAACGAATTCACGTATCCGTCCTCATTTACAACCGACGGATGAATGAATTGTAAGCCGATACTAACATAAGAAGCTCTTCTTTATATTTCAAACATAATCGCCACTTTCATTTAGTGTTTTATTTTCATTAAGCATTCTTGTTGCCAGCCAGTAGATAAATCCTCTAAACGTCTTCTTGTGTCGAGATTTAAAATGCGAGTGTTAAGTATGTATTATATTAATAGCAACATATATTTTTCTCTTTAGATCCGTTAAGCGTACATTTCTTTCAAGCATCGTTTAAACATTGGAGATTTAAAAAAGTATGTTGTTTACGGCCAACTCGCTGAACGTAGTTTCTGTTCGATTGAAGAGATCAATTCGCCTTTGGGACTAAAATACGAACACTTATGCCCTCGGCCGCGAGCTACCAGCTGTCCACGTTACGTCATAGTTTCACAATAATCCATTTTGTTTTTACCAGACCACGCTCTAGCTCTCATCGGGCCTTTTATTAAAATTACTGTAACAAAACATCACGCCTTTATTTCAAAAGACGGAGAAAAGTGAGTAGTGTTTCACAAGCCCATGTTTCACCAGTAATGCTGTTATCCCACCGAGGAATACCGGCTGAATCTATTGTCATACACCGGATGCAAATACGCCATATCTAGTATATTTCACCCTTGAATATTATATGATTTGGATCATGCCGTATTTCGTAAATGTATGTTAGTGTTCATGTACAATAATATTATTACTAAAACTTTTTTTTACTGAAACTGCATATCATGTTATGTAATTTCATCCGATTCACCCGAACCTGGAAGAAATTTAATTACAAATAAGTTGACTAAGACTTTCTTATACATATTTATTAACGTTTTCTTATGTGTACAAACAAAAAATACTACTTTGGACACTATATGTGGTGTAATATTTTTTGAAAAGTTCTATTTAAGTTTTGTCGCAATGGTAATACGAGCACTAAGACCTGCAATAAATAACTTGATAAATGCAAATATTAGGAATACTTGAGGATGCATGTATAGAACAGATTAAATAAAAACACCAGTTTTGTAACAAAACGAAGCGGCGTTAACTAGTTGTTAACACAGATATAATATATTGAAAATAATATAAATAAAACGTAACATCACGCCTATAATCCCGGAAAATATTATAAGTATAATAAATTACATAATGCGTATATATTAAATAATCCAATTAACATCATAAGTGTTTCAGTTTGATTGAAAAGTTATACGTACTCGTATGACTCAGCAGTTGACGTGCAACTTACAAAATCGTTCACTCTTTGGAGGCAGAAATGACTCAGTTCGGTATTTTACCTGTCTTCCTGTCATCCCGAAACCACAACCTACACTCGCCAGCAAATGTGTCAGTGACAGTTTTGTATATGTACATAGTTATGTTGATTTAAAATAAAACAATATATGTACGTATTTTAGTGTTAAGTTTGTTGTGTGTGTTTAAATACATTTAAATTATCACTAATACGTTCGTACGAAATAGCTTATCCAATTAAAAGAAAGGATTTTAATGACCTTAACAGCTCTATACATTTATTTAATTTGTTTAACTTGCGCGGGAACTTATATAAAAAGTGACATAAATTAAAATGCGTTGTTTTAATTATGTTCAAATAGAATTATTGTTTATATATGGTGATTTTTTATGGTCATGAACTCCCGCCGATTGTAGCGAGGTCGCGGCATGGCCGGCGAGTCACCGCTGCGACCTCGCTGCAATCGGCGGGAGCAGCATGGGGCAGGACCTCATGTAGGTCCGAAACTTGTCAGGCCACCCCGAAATACATAATACAAATTAACAAATTAAATACAAATTAGCTTTCCATCCCTGGCCCTTCCTGGACAAAATAACTTTCCTTTCCTGGAACTGAATCTCTATAGAGATAACCAGCGCCGTTATACATAATTTCTTACGTACCTATATATTTCTGTATCTTCGATGTGTTTGAAAGTGTTAAATAAAAAAGCTAAAACATTATATTTTCCTCTAGGTTTTCCATTTGCTTCAATTCGCCAACTCCACGTTTCCTTCTCCCCTCCTGCCCCAGTGATGTCGCTATTTATATCTTGTTCAAACAAGCGACACCACTTCGAAGTTGTTTAAGAAGGAGAAACCAATAAAGTGTACTGATTTATTGTCGCCCTCGCGTTACTTGGGGTTTACTTTTAGTTTGTTGGTTTTGGTGTTCATCAATAGTGAATATGATCGTTCATCGTACAATTTTTAGTAAGATTATAATAACACTTCACACAAACTTGATAAAAAGAAAGTATGTACATAAAGTTCAAATCTACAATAAATACCTCTATTACAATAAATATGTACTGTAAGCATAACATAATTATAAGTGATACACCTGAGCATCCTAAACGCTGTCCCGCGCAAAACTATGCCAACTTAACTTCAATGTGTCACTGCTGTCAATGTGACGTTTATTTAGACCAGCGGTTCTTAACCTTTGTCAGTCCGCGGACCCCTAGAAAATCAAACACAATTTCAAGGACCCCCTAATAAAAAATATAGGAATAAATTTAGGACAGTTTATTTTAAAACCAAAAAAAAGATACATTTAAATAAAAATTAAAAATACTGTACCTATTAATGTAAAGGTTGGTTCTGCTTTTTGCAACTAAATTTGTAATATTTGGGTTAATGTCAGTCGGTCCGTCTCGATCAGCTCCCCGTAACAATTACGAAACTTGCAGGCATTTATTTATTAATTCAAATATCCATAGGTAAGACGGCGGACCCCATACACATGCTCGCGGACCCCCGGGGTTCCGCGGAACGCAGGTTAAAAACACTGATTTAGATAATCAAATTATCATTTTCTCCTTACAATACAATAAATATGTGGAATAAATATATAACAATAAATGTCTACACTAAATACATAAATATACTATAAATAAATATAATAATGAATGTCTACAATAAATTTATTATAATGAGTTTCTACAAAAATATGTGTCTGGAAGTTTAAATATTCGCTGAGTCCAGACTTGGATTGGGTACCTTGGTTAATATGTACCTTGTTATTAATATCTTATTGTAGATTTCATAAAAATAGTACATCGGTATGAACAGTGAACGATGAATAGGTTATATTTTTACCAATACGTAGATCTTTTTATAATCCCAGTTATTAAATGCAGGAACCTTTACGATATTATGGAGCTGCTAAACACACACTTATTCCTCAACTCGTAATCTGAAATACTTTATTGAATCGTAAATTGAATCTTTTAAAGATACTTATGGTCGTCAGCGGTTTGATAAATCCTCGACCTATGTATTTTATTCAAAGGACATGTATCAAATGGATAATTGAATACATGGCATGGCAAGATTGATTGGTACTTTATTATTTTGTAAAGGTTAAATAAATAATAAATACCTAAATAAATTTAACACGTCGTATAAACGTCGTACAAAGTACATATATATATTCGTATTCAGACATAAATAAGTCTTATAATTAATAAATAAAGATTCTAGTAATTCTAACATTAAGGAAAATACAAAATTCTAAAAAATATTTTGAACGAATGGATCTATTTACAGTTTTTACGTATTCGAATAAATTGTATCGTGTCATTTGAATAAGTCCGATGTCACCTTGATAGGTCAAAACAGTTCTCGTGTGCGTGTATCGTCAGTATATTTACGAACGTCGCTTGTAAGCTCGTATGTCTATAATTGAAACCTATTGGAATTAAGGAATACCAATTATCCAGTCGAACAATACTGTCATGTTACGGGCCAGAGCGCCTTCGTTTTCGCGCGCGCTTGGCTCAGGGTTACCAGTAGTCGTTTCGTTTTATAATGCAATTACGAGATAAATTTAACATAAACAATATGTAAGTACTTCGAAAGTTCCCAGCGCAGTCGCCCAACTTTCTCTTAACACTGCTAGACATAATTTCTGTATGTGGAGTTGGTATTCTTACAATAATATTATTACATCTCCCACATTATGAGGACCAATCTACTTGTATGTGACGCGACCAGGGCTTATTAACGCTAGAGAAAGTACGACCTGGCAGTATAATGCATAAAACTCTGCTGTCAGAGATATTAATTTTAGTTGAATGACTAAAATTACAATTGAAATTAGAAAAAACATTGCTATTTTGGATTCGTCAATCCACTAGCATAAGGTCCTATGCGCCTCTTTATTTCGAACCCCAGCATATCAGCTGTTTTAAATAATACGTGATGCATTCTAAATGTATTTTAACACACAATATATTTAAAATAATATATTAAATAATTTCTAATAATTTAATAATACTACATAATTACAAATTATTAAATACAGTGCCGAATATAACACAGCGTATATGTACCAATTATTTGGAAATGAAAGCGTGAAAGCTACAACTGAATAGCGGACCACTTGCACGAATACAAATTAGACCCAAAAAGATAAGTGGAAACTAATAAACTGTACCTAGTTACAATTAGTTTATTCAACTCTTAGTAAGTTACTATTATACGAAAATTTGATGATCAAGGCTGTGGCGCGTGGACTCGATAAGCAGACGGCTTGGCAAAAGACAACGTTCATAAAACTCACTTGTGCCAATTTTCACAGTTCGGGGAGAGGGGACTTTGTGTAGAGGGGGAGGGGATTATTACATTACAATCAGTAGTAAATGTTTGCCACCAAAAATAAAGCTAGCAACAAATTTCCAAAACACAAACACAGCGAGTATCCAATAAGTCACGTCATGGCGGCGTACTTACGTAGATTCTAACTTTTTAAACTAGCATTTATTTTATTTGAAGTGTTTCAGTAAACAGCGGCCGAGTATTTTGCATCAAGTGGAACACGTTTGCACGTAAAGCTCAGTTGTGTGTAGATAAATAAATAGTTAATATTTGCTGCGCAACAAACGCTTTAAATAAAACCGGTCAAAACGGCCAGCAGACGGGCAAGCCGGCCGAGTTTATTCCGAAGAAGAAATTTCAGAAACTACTCTGTGCTTTTTTGTGTTGTGCGACGAATCGTGCAATTTAGTTTTTCGAAATCACTGCTAAGCCATAATGCCAGGATTATTGGGAACAATATTCAGGCGAAGCGCTTAGCACGAAATGGTTTGCTTCTGTATTGGCCGGTGAGTGAATTCTACCAGAAACTGATAGCACATTATGTACTAAGAAGATAAAATAAATGTAACACTTATCTGCTCTTGGCATTATACAAAAGTATCAGTAAAATCAGTAGTACATATGTTTTTCAGGTTTAGTGATTATCCCAAGACGAGATAATGATGTAGGTACCAGTGGGTTTAGACAAAATATTTTACCGTAAGCGTTAACGCCAAACGGTAACTTCAAAATGCATTCAAATGGCTTAAGGGAACTAGCGTGATGAACCATTACTTTTCCGCAGCTTATGTCATTACCATACATTTTGAAGTTAGCATTTAGATTTAACGCTTACGAAAAGTATTCTGTCTAAGCCCACAGGTTAGCTATCGTAGGCTTTTCGATGCAGAATCGTAGGTTTCTAAATTACGTTCATCGTAAGCGAGATCTTTCCTCGTGGGCTAGCAGCCGCAGCGAGGTCCCGCGTCCTTAGCAACCTCACTGTGTTTTATTCACATTTATAAGTATTTATATTAATTGTTATACTTTATAATACTAATGATTATTTACACATTTTGTAACAGTATATTACAAACTTATGTGATTGTATTCACCTTTATCTTGAAATACTTTTTATTCGAACGTAAAGTAAGTGACTTTGATGCCAAAAAACAACTAATTATTATATTTTCTGCTCCACCAACTGTACCAACGAGATTAAACTAGGAGTCTGGTAGCACAATCACACAATCATAAGTAGAGTAGGAATGTGTGAGGTGACAGACATCCGATATTATTATTATTATTATTTCCAACGAACATTTTGCTAATGAACAATTTTAACATTTGTCTATTATTCTTATCCTATTTTTCGATTACTCTTGTATAATGATTATGAAATAATATATGTACGTAACTTCAACCCTAAAG
>DWDU01001422.1:0-14698 GCA_018245575.1 Jemadia suekentonmiller
AAACGTGGGAGTGTTCTACACTCCTCTGCCTACCTCTTCGGGGATTACAGGCGTGATGTTACGTTTTTTTTAATAGAATATAGTTATATGTAGCGTGTTACACGTCTCGTCAATCATAAAGCTGTCGTTTTAAAATACATGTTTAGGACACTGACATAGCAACCTTATGTAATAATCCAATTAAAATCCGTTGTTTTATTAACCCACGAAATATGGAACTATAAGACAATTTTGTAAATAGTTTATTTTATGGCAGTGTACTACACTCCTCTGGCTACCTTTTCGGTATTGCAGGTGTTATATGACTTTTACACCGCATTCAAACACGGGTCCATGGATGCGTCGTGTGTCACTGACCTGTTGGTTTAGGGGTTAATAACCTTGACAACTGAAACGGGCATTAAGTTTGATTACCGCCCAGGACAAATCTTTGTGCGATGAGTGAATATGAATTCAGAGATATATGCATGGATGTATGTACTGTATAATTTTTATAAAGAAATTTCATAGAATATATTGTTGGTGTGTTAATTGTCCCACGTTATTATTATTTTATTTTCATTGATGATAAATTGGGTCTGGGATGCCTTGTTATTTTTATTTTGCAAGAAATTTCTCAATATTATATTGCTGTGTAGCCGAAAATGAGACTTAAATCGTTTGTCAGTAACAGCTGTTTGTTCAAAGCTAACTTAATTAATTCCAACTTTAATAAGTATCGAAATTCCCAAGCAACATTTTATAAACAATCGCATTATTATAATTATTGCGTTATAATTACGATATAATAAAATTATTATTTGAACGTTAGTATAAAAAAAATATTTGGCGCCGTTCTTTTAAATACTTATAAGTTTAGAATCAAATAGAATAGAATATTCCCGCGGGCACAAATCCAGACTCCGAGCAACTACTACAACATCTAAATCCAGTAGTGCTCAACCCGGGATTTGACCTCAGGATCGGCAGTCGCGCTTGCAAGCACCACAACCAACGCGGCAGTCTGGAACTAAATATATATGAAGAAATATCCATAACGTAAAGGAAGTGTAACAATCAAAAGACAACTAAATATAAACGTAGAAAGGCAACCGAACGATGTATATAACGTGTAGAGTAACACAGAAAGAAACAATTGTTCTATGGCTACCGAAACTGTACTATGAGGTTACGAAAATGGAGAAAAGACAATTCAAAACATCCTCTCCAACCGCGTCGGCGTTTAGCGGGTGTTTGTTCAGAAGGTTCACGGGCGGATTCAATTACTTTACCCTGTTGAATGCTCTAAAAGTTTTATGAAACCACGTACATCTGTTTACTTGTGATTTTTTTTCAGGCGCCAAGCGCTCCATCACTCACAACTTTCTATAATACATTGAATATTCGAGTCAATTTGTCAAAGTTTTGCCAAAGTTCCAAACGGCGTACATAGAAAGAAAACATTTAAGTAGAAGTAAATTATTATATCACCTCACCAGGATTCTTTTGACATCAACCTAGTCAAACTTGTAACTAGGTTAATTGTATTTTTGGGAATTCAAGTGTGCCGTAAGTATGTTAAATTTTTACGTCAAAACGATCAGGCTAGACTCAATTACGCATGCCCCATAGAATTTTTAAATGAATTCCAAGAAAAGTGAGATTTAAAAATGTAGTATTGCTTATGAATTACTTACTTTTATATTCGTATATATTCACGGTTACTGATTGTCATATAGATAAATAAGTATTATTACAAAACTTTAATTTAGAAGCCAAGCAGGTTCCTTAGATAGAGATATTTGGCATTCGCTGCACTCTATATACCCTGTGAGGAACCTGGCGTAAAGATATGTATTTATGTAAGTATTTTTATCATTATTAATATGGATATGTTTAATTTGCTCCGTTCGTTTATTCAGTAACACTTTTGATATACACATGTTAATATTGCGAAATTGTTATTATATGATGTGTCATCTTTATTATTTGCCTTTTTTTTAATTTCAATGTGTCATGCGAACCTCTTTCAACAAAGGACAGCAGCTGCCCTTTATTTCAAGGGATCTAGGTAACGTAAGAATCAGATCTACGTAACTATGTATCAGTCATTCCTTGATATTACAGTGCATGGTGACTGACTCAGGCACCACAGTCAATGTTAAAAACGGATCTTTCGATACGGCCCCAACAACGAATGATCAAAAAACTAGCCAACGATTCATTGTAGGCACATGTCATTTCGTCATTTTAAATATTTTTTTTGTTGTTGATGTAATGGGCAACTTGGATCCTAATGTACTGTATTCTATGTAATATGTGTCCTAATTTTCAAACACTAGACACTTTAATACAGAGAACAATATCACAAAGTAACCAGAGATACCTTTCCACTTTCAGGAACATTGAGAATTCTAAGAAATCGAAAGATAAAACTTCCTTGTGAGCCCAAGTATGAGTGTTAAAATTAACAAATGTTTTTCCGAAGTTTCGTTTTCATTCGTTTTACGTTTTGCTGATAAGTCATGTCAAAGAGGCATTAAACTAGAGCCTTTTCACTTTGCACTCGGTCATCAAATTAGTTCCTTATTTGAATTACTTGAATGCATTTTCAATATGTGTACTGGTTTATTATAAACATTCCATTATTTAGAAATAAATATTTTAATATTTCAATCTCAAATTGTAAATGTCACAAAGTAGTTTTCTGAGAAAAGTTCCGCCCGGAAAATAGAAGCCGTCCTACGATCGATTTACATCACAACACTATCATTTAAAAATAAAAATCCATGACGACAGCGTATACGTTACAACTTTAACTCCTTGATGAAATGTTTAAGTAACATCTTTGTATCGTGGCCGCGATTTTGCATCGTTTTAAATACCTTTATAACCGAGTCGATTTACTCGTATATCTATGTAAAAAATATATACATATGTCCTAGGTAATAGTGCCTTCCATTTTATGCTGGAATGGAATTGAATACATTAATAACACTAGCAAATATGTTCTATAAATAAAGCTAACTGAAGATAACTTGACAGTTGAAATTGTAACTACACTGGCCTCAATGACATAGTTAATAGGCAATTGCCTGAAAGGATACTGTTTCTAGTTGTTATAACGAAGCCTTCGTTTTCAAGAGAAGCACTGGCCAGTACATAGTGACAAATAGAAGGAACAGCGCTGGAAATACCACCCGGGACAGTTTGTCGATTTCCCGCCAAAGCACCCTTTCCTGCCCCGTGTCAGCGTCTAGCCAGGCAACCTGCGACAAATGTTAGAGACTGTTATTTATTAGACTTTTGAATTGCCGTCGTGTAATTATTACTTACTACGTTTGAATGTCATAAAAAATCACTAATTCACTAATTGGAACCTTTCTGAGCAGGTGTGTAAGTGGTTTTATCCTATATGTTTTCGACAATCGAAAGCCGGTTGCGAACTTTTAATTAAACACTTTAAAAAAGCACCTGTAATATACTCTGCCGCCGCTCAACGCCCACTATATGGGCTGTGGCGCCGGGGGCTTGGTGCACAGACGGAGTCGTTGCTGGGGGGGATGCTGGAGACGTGAGATCCACCTTGCGACACCGCACGCCGCTGCCCTCCCACGCGGCGACGGTACCGCAAGAACCTTTCTCGCCGTTTAGGCGCTGAAAGGCAAATAAATTTAAACATTATATCTGTGTAATAGCGTAACCAAGTATAGGTTTAATTCGTAATGGGGCAAGACTCTTTATTGCGTGTCTCAGTTTTTCTCTTTGTCAGACCGAAAGAAAAAAGATGCAGTGTTTACTCGTCGCGTATCGTCCCTTGAGTATACGAACGGAAGCAGTTTGATTTAGTTACTGAGTAAATATCTATTTTATTATATCGAGGCATGCATGTATGAGTATTTACAATGAAAACGTAGAAATGTGTTTAGTCAGTTTAAGGTAAAGATATAGTTTTGACGGTCATAAAACTTATACACAAACGGTTTTTTTTTGTTTACTGACGTTTCATAAACACGAAATGATGTTTAAAAAAACATTCCCTCTGTTTGCTGTGTCATTGTTTGTTCACATTCATTTTGGTGGTGGTGGTTTATATGTGGTCATTGTTCGCTTTCGTTGTTTCGCTGCTAAACTCGGATGCTCCATAAAAAGAAAGTATAAGAGCTCAACGTCTGTCTAGTGCTGGTGTCAAACTTCACGTTGTAGGGTGTGAAGGTTGCCCGCGATGTTACTGGTCACAGTTCAATAAAATGACAGTAACGATAGCTACAGTACAAGATGCATTTAAAATAACGATCTTACCACCGGTATGATCCTCGGCAGGGCTTCTTGAGCTTTGCTTTTGTTCATCTGATACTGCTTATCGAGTACCTTCACCACCACGAACTCTGCCAGCGCGGCGAAGACGAACATCATGCAGCCTGCCATCCATAGGTCCAGTGCCTGATGGAACATTAATACGTTATTCATAAGCCGTCCTAACTTAAACATGAACACAGGAAATTAATTAGTTAACACAGATATAATTATCTAAGATTAATATTTGATAAGATTTTCGTTTACACGAGGTTCAATAACTCACAGGTAACTATGGCAACGTTGTATTAATATCCAACTTTATACAATTCGTAATAAGTAGATTCCATATCTATCAATTTATTTAAATGTCAAAGATGATTAAATGCGAAAGAGAGACAGAAAGAAAAAGAACAAATATTTCTGTATTCGCTATTTAATATTTAATTGAATGAAAGCGAACAACAATTACATTGATACATTGAAATTTCAAATATCGAATAAGGCTCTCTTTTTTCGCTTTTGACAATCAAATAAAGTCAGGTAGTGCTCGAAAATTTCATATTTTCTTGATAGTGTCTCGCTTTATATTTCATGCAATTGGAAGCTAAAGTCGGAGTACTCCATTACCATTAAGTATTTCTTTGACGTCTTGACGGCGAAAGGAAATGATAACTGCAACATTTTAAATAGCAAAGAATTTGCTTTGAAGAAACACTTACCAGAACAGGTAAGATAATAATATTTAAAATTCTCTAGTAATGTGCGCTGCAAAAACATATCATAATATAGTACGGTAGATTGCAGATGTAGTTTAAGTGTAAATGTTAAATTTATAAATACTTTGTGATTCACAGTGAAGGGTACCGTGGCTGGTTGCTGTACGTAGTAGAATAGCAAATATATAAACTGACATTACGAGATGAGGTCTTCACGCAGTATTTTTAGTTTGATACTCGCTGTCCGCATTTGTAATAAACAGATAGGGAAGATGCTTTGTATGAAAGAGTGTATTGGTATGAGAGGCATGCTCCGATGGTTCGGACATGTAAAGAGAATGCGTAATGACAGATGGACAAAATAAATAGAATGTAGACGTTCACGGTCGCGGTTGTCGAGGGAGGCCGACGCTCGCTTATTTTACGAAATAGGTCAAAGTGACGGGGGAGCTACGATATGTAGTTTTTAAACCCAAGGGGATGTATGGGGATGGGGGACCTGGCCCGTGTGATATACTAATAGTAAAAACGATACAATTTAAACGAGCTTTTAAATAGAAATTGATTAGTTCAACACACTTACTAGTGTGTTGAAAATTTCTTTTTGTTCTCAGTGAAATTCCGTGCTAAAATACTACTGCATTGTACTGTATTGCATTCATTAATTGGGTAATCAATGAATGAAAAAGCATTTCACTTCTGTGTCGAACATGAAGTGAACACTTGAGAGTTCTGTTTTTCATTGTGAATGTAGATTGTGAATTAAAATTGAAGTTTAAAGCAAAGAAACAAAGTTACAAAGAAGTTTAATATAAATTTACTTAATAATTCATGTATGGATGTTCTGTATCATTCATCCGTTCACGTTTTTTTCTAACATTTTATGGGTTTCCAAGAGTTGATCACTTGAGTCCATATTGGATCGTTCCACTATGTGGACTCACGAAATACTCTGGTGATTGTCTTGCTTCCTTACCAGTTAATAAAATAACAAAATTAAAATTACCTTAACATATGCTACAGGAGGGATGTCAGCTCTCAAGCCAGTGAACATGGTAACGAGTGTCAGCATACAGGTGACCAGCAGGGTCACACGGCCAGGAATGGCGTCCAAGTCCAGCCAAAAGCTGAACCAGGAAAGCATCACCACGAGCGACGACGGTGCGAAGGTCTGGATGAGATGATGACCGATTTGACGCTCGAACCTGAAGTAGACGACTAGTCGTGAATAATTTCCTGTAACAAAAATATTGTATTCAATACAAGATTACGTGTTACATGCTTATCACAATATTTTAATTAGAACAGATCGGTGTACGTAAAGTTACGTTATGCACTATAATGAATACATGAAATTATAAAAGGACGATTCAGATTTTACTGCGAGTTTCCGTTCGGTTATTTTATTCGTTTACTGTTAGGGGTGTTTTTGATATATTTAACCCACTTAAAAAGATTTTTCAGTTAGTCAGTATTTTTTAAATGTTTGTTACCACTTAACTTTAGACTGGGTGAATCGTGAACAATAATTGTTTCTACATTATGTTATCGTAATAATTTTATTGAGACTTTGAATATATTTTTTTTTGGTTTTTAATGCCTATTAAATTGTTTTAGAATAGTTTTTTTTTTGAAGTTATTTTTTTGTTCTTAAATTTTTTGTTTTGTTTATTTCAAAACTCATGATACTGAAGAAACTGACCTAATGGCATACTGTTGTAGAAGAATATAACCAGCAAGAAACCGTTACCAGCTGATTATGCTGGTAATGACAATTCATTATCAAACATTTTTCCGTTTTAAAACTTTAATCATTGTTTCATCGTCATCTTCAGCCTATTGCAGTCCACTGCTGGACATAGGCCCTCGATGAGTGGTTATGCCCATAAACTGTTTGATGTGAAAAGGATATACTTCAATACTGACTTTTTTAAATTAGATCATTATTATATAATATGTAGGTACATATGTTACTCATAGATATACTGAGCAGTAAGACTTGATGGAAAAAAATGTCTCTTTGGTCAATTTAAAATTTCATTAATATCCGACTTAATTTTGCCTCTTTCGATATTTGACTTTAATCTAGCTTTTAATATATTTAACATATTACTGGGGTATAATAATCTTTGGTGTACATATATAACTTTATACACTTTTCGATTTGGGTTGTATTGAGTGCTGTAATATCTGCATCGTCCTTCTAATATTTGTAACATTTTGTGTGAAATATGAGTGAATTAAATATGATTTTCCAATTTATATAATTGTTGAGAATTTGCTTATTTCTGTAATGTCTCTTGCCACTTGAACTATAGAAAAAGCAATGAAATTATACCCAAATGTGCTTCATCTAAAGGTCTTGAACGCCAGAATTTTTCTTGATCTGCAATTGAAATGTAACATGAACGCTGATATGATTTATATTTGAGATTTATTAAAAAAAATAGAACCAAATGAAATCACTAGTTAACTATGTGATTTTAGTGTGATAAAAAAAAAGATTACAAAACTATAAAAAGTGACCTAACTTGGTTAGGTGTAAGGTAAAGAAGGGGCCAGGATTATACTTGTATGGCTGTGAATAATAATTTCTAGCTTACGGATTTTCCCGCATGAGGAGGACACACACACACACACACGCGCACGTACACACGCACTTTCGCACGCACGTGCGCGCACTCACTCACACACGCTCGCACGCACGCACGCACGAATGCACGCTCGTACGCACGCATGCACGCACGCACGTGCACACACACGTACCAACTGACACACACGCGCGCACGCGCGTACAAACGGACATACATAAACACACGTACGAATACACTCACACACATACTCACAAAACCTATGCTAAAGCTGTAAAATTATTTTGCATTTCGTCATTCTATATTTTTACTTTTGGGGTATTAAGGAATATAACAATACTTCAACTTCAAAGCGCTTTTAATGGTATTGCGCCTAACGATATTGAATACTTTACCAAATTCGTTTCTACCGCGTGAAAATTACGAGAGTTATTTACTCGACTCCTTAACACATATACAAACATTGTTACCATAATATTACATTATAAATCTTTTTACATTTACGAAAAAGTTTTAGAGTATCACAAATTCTTATATATGTATAAGACAGTCTGAAAGTTTCA
The DNA here is from genome assembly GCA_018245575.1 of Jemadia suekentonmiller. NCBI lineage: Eukaryota > Metazoa > Arthropoda > Insecta > Lepidoptera > Hesperiidae > Jemadia > Jemadia suekentonmiller. The sequence continues at coordinate 8,149 of DWDU01001422.1, forward strand.
TGTAAATCATGTGCTCAGTAATTAGGCTATAATATATAATTCATTATATAATTATTATACCATCACGCCCAGTACCTTATTAAATTGGCAGATAATACCGAGAGTCGGATATCTCTATCGTTACAGGCATGATATGGGCACACGTCGGTTTTTACGATTAAAATTCTTAATGTTTTGCCAGCTTTCCTTGATATTAAATACCGTAGTGGTATCAAATATGTGTTAATATTTAAGAGCTTACCGTCTTTATCAATCATATATCCGTTCGTTTCTTCCAGTCGCAAAGGTTCACCAATGTTGTACTGCAGCAGTTTCAGTTCAGGGTTGATCGTCACGCCGGCTTCGCTCCAGCGGAACCTCACCTTTTGGTTACTATACGAAACTGCGAATAGAACAATGTCAAAGTAAAAATGTGTTGGGGATCGCAGGGCACAGCTCGCACCGCCCCAGTGCTGCCCGTCAGCGCATAGGCTATTTAGCCATATATAGATATCGGCCATTGTTACATGACATGTAAGCTATTCACGCCACAAAGTCCGATGCGCTCTCGGGTGGGTCCAAAACCAGACGGACTTATCGCTCGAACGATACATGATGTAAACCAGATATAACTTGTTTTTTTTAGCATTTGATAATATTGCTTTACGGTACAAATAGGTGTAGAAGCGATACTGGTTATGTCAACACGCAAAAATCAACAGGGCATTTGCGAGGACTGTGCTTTCTCTTCTGTCATCTCACTCCGCTAACTAATACTTACGCTTTTGCCTTCGACGCGTCATAATTATGTTATCGTAGTGGAGTGCCTAGTTGACTTCTGAGAGTCATACATACAATACAAATTTGCATAAAATATTCATAAACTTACAGCTTTCAATGTAAATAGGACACGACTGTATGTCCATTGGATAGAGTTGAAATTCCATTTGGCAAGCGATGATAGCGTGCATCCTGGCCGCGTACCGCACAGTCTGATTCCTGTATAGCGTCACCGAGGAGAACTTGTGCGTTAGTTCAGCAATCTCTGCAATTATAAACAGGAACTAATGATAGATTATAATTTTTGTTGTTTTCTGTTTATCAACTAGAGTACTCGGAAGGAAAATAATAATAACATCTTTGAACGATGAACACGTACTCTGATACCAAATGTATAAAGCCGGCGTTATAATAACCAATCTGATAACTCAAACTCATAATACATAGACAAATTTATACTTCGTCACAGATCAAATGTTCAGATACACCTAGGTTGGGAATCGAACCTATAATTTACACTTCAACAGACATAGTTACAAATCAATGTGATCAGTATACCGTTGGAATCATTGTAAGTTTATTGCCTTGCCTTCCCACAGCACTGTTGGAGTGCCATATACGAATACGTACTCAGGTCAATCGTCGCTTACTTACACGTTCCTAACCGTAATAAAGCTTTAAAAGCGCTGCTGCTCAGCCGCAGAAATGGTGCAGCGGCGAACGTCTCGTGGACTTTTAGTGCACTGGTGATATTATACATACCATGTAATTCTTACGTTATGGAATATTGTCACTAGTACTCGTATAATGCATGACTTAAAACTATTGTTTTATAAGTTTTCATGTTTCATAATAATATACATGGGAATAGGCGATCTCTTATAGTGGTTTATGTTGTAAACAGCCACCGGCACTCACATAGGTTTCATTTGTTGAATTTGTGTCTTATATATGCAATATGATCCGTAATGCTCAAGTTATATCGGTGTTTGGTATGATTAATTGACTGACGGGTTGACATTGTCATTGGTATATACACGTATTATTAAAATAGATAATGATATTAAGTGATGGTAACATTTCATGATATATCGAATACTGGCTGATGGGAGAGTGGGAGATGGGAGTTTCCGAAATCGCCGTGAGTGTATGAAGAGAGTGATGAACGCAGAAGCAGCACGTCAGGTCTTTGAGGATAGAGATATTATGCTTTCGGTTAACCTGCCTAAACACGCTTAGCATTCAGTACCCATTAATGACCGACGTGGCGTTTTCAGATAAAAATAGCAAAATTTAGAAAATCATCTCTAATTTATATTTTAACTGAAATTGAATTAACTTTACCTTAGTGACGCGCTACGCTACACCTTATTCCAGTATATTTCATATTATTACAAGCGTTGCTTCATGGCACTATACGCGCTCATGTTACTCAAGAAACTCCAAAGAAGCAAAACTCACCATTCATAAATATGCGTCCGCAAATAGCCCTGTATACTTCCTAATCCTAGAGATTCCTAACGTCTTAGTACAAGGCCTCGAAGACACTCGCGTTAGAATGTTATCTAACGCGATAACATTCTATTCGGTTCTATTCGGTTCTATTCTATTCGGTTCTATTCTTATGGGAACCGAAATGCAACCTAGGATGCTGCACGCCTGCTTATGAACTGCCTATTCACTCTAGTCTTGAATAATTCCGGATTAATCTAACTTTGTATAGTGATTAATTTATGTACCGTTCATGATTTCACTTGCTTTTTCCTTTCTTACAATCTCATTCATCAAGTAATATAATAGTTTGTTTAAATTACTCCCCGTTCGCTTCGGGCAAACCTGGACCAGTTGTACGCGATTATCGGTGATAATGGTTAAACCAGTCTTCGCTGAGCGTAGCACCGTTTGATCTTACTTCTTTACATCCTAAGAGTGGATCCGGATACAATGGTGAAGCAAAGTGGAACAAGTAATGAATCCTACTAAACGATCCTGTGCTTGGATTACAACCAAATAAAAGATAGAACATCCACAATTATGTAGGGGAAATAGAGCAGCACAAAGTACATAATCCTCTCTTAATGCTTTCGTATATCGCATCGATACTTGTGTGATCACGTTTCAGTACAAAACTTTATCCTACGTTGAAACATAACGGGATAAATATCAATGTTTTCTTCCCTAACCTAAAGTTTCATTACAAATTTGTGAAGCTACTCAAGTTGTAATAGCCGTAAGTGGACGTAAGAATGACATCGACTACACTAGCGAGGCTTTTCATGGAAGAGTATTGGTAAACTGTTTATGGATTATTTCATGTATGATTTCTAACTTTCTGTTCATTGTGGATATACGAGTATTTTCCTGTATAGCTTTTGCCACATATTTTTATCTTTACAAATATGTCTTAATCAGAACACTTCGTCTCGCTTACAATAATGCATAGACAAATTCTCAATAATACAACATGGGCTTTATATTTCCCTGAAAGAAAAAATGTTGTAATTCCACAAGAGTTGATGGAAAATTCCAAAGTAATAAAATGATACAAATCATAATGTTTTGTAAAGGAGCGAGTTTATTGTATATGTGTATATATTACACCATTAGAAGTATTAAAAGAAATAATGAAGGCGTCGGTGTGAGAAATAGAACGCACAATTTGCAGATTTCTTTGTAGGTTGTTGTCTACTGAAAATCCGTTAAGGCTGAGCGAAATAAAGCTGTCAATAAAGCCTATGTTTCTATCGTTATTCAGTGGAAATCGTTGGGACTCATCAAGTAAAATGCTATTCACGAATTGATTGAAATGTTAAGATTGTAAAGTTAATAAATGTGAATAAAGACATAAAGCTGCTTATATTTCTTATGTTAGATAGATATAGTAGGTGTATTGTATATGTTATTGGATGTACAGTTACCGATAACATAATTTCATGTTAGAAAAATGAGTAAACTCACGATATTATTATCAAATAAAGTGGGAATTCATTCGTAAAGACGTGAGTCGGTGAATGAAACATAGCTTGCACATAGTGGAAAAAAACAAAGTGATTCGTGAAGAAATAAGAGAGCCATATTCCTACCAGCCGATTGATGACAAAAGTGGCACGCTCCTCCTAAAATTGAAACATAATGATGGACAATTAGTTCTAGAGTTAGACGGAATAAGTCTTCATTCACTCAGCATTGTGGAACATGCAGCGTGGCTTCGAATACGTGTAAAAATTTGATTTGAGAATTATCATTTAGTCATAAATAAGAAACATAATTTCGACGAGATCTACTGTTAATTTAAAAAATGTGATAAAAAAAAGAAAAGGAAAAGAAAGCTCTGAAGAAATAAAACAAATCCCAAAAAATAACTAGGAAAACCATTCAAAGGTTGCGTATACAACGAAATAAATTATAATATGTTAATGAATAACTACAACATTGAGCAACGTAATTTGAAACGGCAGTCAATAAACCTTTATAAGGAGCAATCAAAATAATTATCATGCTTTTGCCAATGTAGTCTATTTACGGCAAATACGATACATTTGATTAGGAAAATTGTGGAAATTATATGGTATAATACTCGCAATATAATATTCAATTGATAAAATAACAGGTTGATTATGTTGGTACTATGGTACCTTCTCAGTTCCTGGTCTCATTACTTTATTTGGCTCATATTATATTTACTTTTTATCAGTAAAAAGTAGATATTCGAGGTTTTTATGTAAATGCGACTTTTTACTTTATCGTGTAATTTTTAATAGCAACTCTGAGCTGTAAATTTGGATTTGAAAATTTCGTTTGTACTTTTAAACTACCTCATACCCTTTTAAATTATTAATGTTTAATAATGAGACTGATTAATGTTAATAGTTTTAAATAATTAACGATGAGACGGATTTATGTTAGTCAAAAAGATGTATTTTTTGTTTCTTGCTGTTTATTTTCTGCTACTCATTGCATTTTCTTATAATAAGAATATTCAAATCTCAGTAAAGTCAAGATTCAAATTCAAGACTTTGAAATGTTATCAAAATGCTGTCAAGAGGGTGTTACTAAAATCAAATTATAAATATACCTGTAACTTTAGAGTTCAGGAAGTAAGGATCAGGATGCCACAGGTTGTCGAAGAACTCAGGCGGAAGAGTGACGTGGTCATCTCCTTCTTCGAATATATCTTCCGGAAGCTGTAATCGACTTTCTCTCCACGTCTGTCTGATGAACATATCCACTCTGAAAATAATAAATAGGAGAAAAATTAGAATTAATCTCTAAAACAAAGTCAACAAAATGATTCAAAGCTGAAAAATATTACATTTGAGTATTTAGATTATATTGGGGCGGTACATCGTCACTTCGCTATACTGTATAGGTACGTAACATTACGCCTGTAACCCTCGGCGACGTAGCAGAGGTATACACTCCCACGTTTCACCAGTTACGTTTACGTCCCATCATAGAATACGTAGGTGGTGAGCCCATTGTCGTACACCGGACACATATCCAGACTCCGAGCCACTACTAGAAGATCTAAATTAGAAAAATTAAGTGGTGCCCGACACAGGAATTGAATCAAACTACTCGAGGGAGGCCTATGTCCTTCAGTGGACTTCAATAGGCTGATGATGATAAAGTATGATCTCTGGAATATCTTATTTCTGATCTCAGTTTTTTCAGGGCTAATTTGTGGGTTAGTTATTCAGAACTTTTCTTTTCGTATTGTCAATTTACATTTATATTTTTATGAGAATGTAGAAAAAGGAACCACATTAAAATGTAATTATCATATTATATCGTTTAGACTGCTGGATTTTAAATTAAGTTGTCATTTCATCCAAAACGCTATTTAATTTACATTCGTAGTAGGCTTCGTTTGAATACCCAAATATCCAACATTATCAAATTGAAGGGGCCGGCCAGAAAATCAGTCAATATTAACTTCCAGTTGAAGAGGCTTTTGTATACTTAAATAGTCTTATAGGACCTAAAGTTTGAAAATAAGCTGATACAAATTCATAGTTGAGAATGTATTTTACTTCGATGTTACTCATTGTATGTATATTACTATGTTATATTTTTATCTACCTATACTTATGTGTCCATTTCCGTTATTTTCCGCGTTCCTGAGATTGGCTGGTTGAAAATATTATCTAGCGTTGTGTTTGCCTTTAGTACCAAAAATTTTGTGTCAACATAGCTTAAATACAAAAATAAATTGAATTCGGCACACAATTTTATGTTTGCAATAAGAAGATAAAAATGTTTTATAATGATGCTCTTTAGTACAAATCACGCTCCAATTAAATATTAACAAAAAGTCGATTCAAAGACCCAAAACAAAAGGATTACCTGTTAAGAGTATTAGCGATCACTTTTTGCTTTCGAACTGGCTACTTTATATTTCCGACAGAATATTAATCCTTTGCGGCGTCTACTTGGCAGCTGATTGAATTTACTCAGAAGGAAATATATACATATTATAGTTCAATATCCATTTAGTAATAGATTTTATTTTCAAACGAAATTTTAGATGTTGTTTTCAAACGAAATTTTGTTTAGAAGTGGCCTTTGAAAAGTTATTTGATGCTAGAAATAATTTCCTTTCGACCCCGGTAAAATGCGCTTTGCATACTCCGCAATGGATTTGGCGTGATGGTATAATTACAAAGATTGATATCGTTTTATAGAACTCGTATTGGGGTGTATGAAATGAGCCTCCCTGTACGGCTACTATGTCTGATTAAGTACGAACATACACTGCCCGGCGCACCCTGTACATTGCGACTAATCCTTT
>DWDU01001423.1:0-14698 GCA_018245575.1 Jemadia suekentonmiller
TTTCACCAGTTACGTTTACGTCCCACTATGGAATAGGTGGTGAGCCTATTGCCATGCATCGGGCACATATCGAGACTTCGAGCCACTACTAGAAAATCTAAATTTGAAACATTCTATAGTGCCCGACCCGGGAATCGAACCCAGGACGTCCTGACCAACATGACCAACGAGGCAGTCAATTAAAGTTCTTTAGATTTTTCTCTAAGGCGCGTGAGGTTCCATAATGCCGTCCAGAATAACAGATTATGGCTTTAAACCTTGTCATTGGCGGAAAAGACTCGTATTCAACAGGGAACGATAAAAGGGTGAATATTGATGAAATAGATGAAAACTTAAAGAAAAATAATTCAGATTTACTATCCCTTAATAAGTCATGTTATAATCGATTATACTTCTCACGGCTCATCCGCTGATTCGTTCAATTTATGATTCGACTTTTATACGTCGTGTTATGGTTCGTTGGTCGTGTTCTTTGCAAGCGCGACGGCTAACCTGCAATCCTGGATTCAAATCCCGGATCCAGCACTACCGGATTTATGTAATTTAGATTTTTTCCGGTGCTAGGAGCCTGGGTACGTGCCCGATGTATGGCAATACACTCACAACGTATTTCCTAATGTGACGTAAACGTAACCGGTGAAACGTGGGAGTGTACTGCACTCCTCTGCCTACCTCTGCGGTTATAGCAGGCGTGGTGTAACGCGAACACTGTTTAAACAGCGGGCAGGCGACGTCGCCACGGACGTTTCGAGGCCGGGTCTAACAGGCGTAAATGGGCCGAAATGGCTGCATCGCAGCGCCGGCGAGATACATAACTAATACGGCGACTTGATTATGACATCGCTACTAGCTGCGGCTCGAGACCTCGCTGGACTCGCGCTCTAATGTTCATCGTTCATGTGCTTTATTGGTATAACCGTTCACGCGTGCAATAAGCCGATGTTAATGACATGCATTATGACAATAATGTAACATCACGCCTGTTATCCCCGAAGAGGTAGGCAGAGGATAATTATTTTGTCACGGATTTCGATTTGTGCCCGGTGTATGACAATAGGCTCACCTACTCAATAGTGGGACGTAAACGTAAATGGTGGAACGTGGGCGTGTTCCACGCTTTCCTGGCTACCGCTTTAGGAATAAAAGGTGTAGTGTTACGATGTCACGTTACTGTTTATGTATTTCACGCTTGTCCAACCATTTTGTGTGTAATGTATTATGCAAATACATAATTATTGTTACTATGCGGAGATTTCTAAAGTTATTTAACATTCGGTGCTCTCTACGTATCCGGTTAAAATCCTGGCGTGATGATGTGAGTAATAATATTTATTCACATAAAACATCATACATAGAAATGGTAGAATGTCATAAAATTATATAATAACGTTTTTTTACTAAGTATGTATTTTGTGAGTATATTCGTCAATTAAAAGCTAATGTCATACTGTATTGGGTATTATTTTAAATTTAATCAGGTATAAAATAAAATAAAGAAATACTGTAATGTAATACAACAATTAAACTCTAGATCTTTCATGACCTTATCTCTTGATAGGCATCATCTGATATTCATAGACTTGTTCGTTATTAAAGGCTAAATTTGAAGTAGTGATAGCTAATTGTGTACGATTTCAACTGCCTAAAACTGACCATAGAATATCTAGCACCCTCTCACTGCCTATTTATTCATCCTTTATTGTTACACGTGACTACCTCGATGGTCGAGTGGTTGTGAACGCGACACCCGATCGGCGGTCCTGGGTTCAAATCCCGGGTGCTATTGGATTTTTCTAATTCGAATTCTATAAGCAGCTCGGAGACCAGATTTTTACTCCATTTATGGAAACAGGCACACCGCCTGCTCCATGATGGAACGGAAACGTAACAAGTGTACGTGAAAACGTATTACACACCTCTGCCTACCTCGTCGGGGAATCACAGCAATGTTATCTATTGTTACACGTAAATCTATGTATGCAATACGAAACCCTTAATGTTTAATTTTCCACCCGACAATCGAAGATTCACGGTAAGATGTTAGTGGTAGATAATTATACTAGCCCTAAGATCAATTATCGCTTCTAATAACAGGAATGGAAACTTAAGTAACATTGGTCTGTTTTCTTTTTGTTACGTAGCTTATAGAATAAAATGTAAGACGAAAAAGTGCGCCACTTCATACAACGTATATTAGGTACTAACGTAACGTAACATCAAGCCTGTAAACTCCGAAACGGTAGGCAGAATGTAATACACTCCCTACGTATTATTGAAGCAAGTATTTACACCTGTTATCGTGCCATGTAGGTACCTAAGCGGCCATATCAATGTTCGCAGCGGACTCCGCGCCGCGCGAGCGCTTTATCGCCCTATCATTTCGGCCTCGTTTCCAAATAAGCTCATTTATAACGGGGGATGAACAAAAACAAAAATTTGAATAAGGAGGGCATTATTTATCGCCGCCCCAATGAAGGCCGTTAATGTGATTTTTTAATAATAAAAAAAAATACACGAGCCAGCCGAACGAGGATCATGTATCATCGCCGTTTTCGACCAGTCATTGTCCCCGAAAAAAAATATTATTTTTTTATTTACCAACCTACGTTACGGGAAACAACGAAAGTATACATCAAATTAATCACGCCGTAAATAAAATGTTGAGCGCTCATTTAGGTGTTGGTGGTGTGTAGTAGACAATTATGTGGCTTATCAGATCTTTACAGTGTTGCCAGCGAATCTATGGACACTCAGAACAAACGTGTACAATTTATACAATGTAAGGTGTCAAACAGAATTAGACGCGCCTACCTACCTACGTATCTACGAGTGTGAAAACGGAATAAAAACAAAACACAGTTCACCAATAAAACCCTTCCCTTGCCTAATTAAAAAAATTTAAAAAAAACCGGCTCCCTCAGAACGCGCGTTGTCACGTTCCATATTCCCGCGTTAATTACACGTCATTCTTTTTTTCAAAAAGCGCGCCAATGACGCGCGCAATTAAAGCCGTGTACAGACAACGGGAAGACGCGACATAAAGCCGGCGCACACAATGCGTACTCGGCGAAATTCGCCGCAGGCCCAGCGAAATTAACAAGGCGATTTACACTTGACACTAGGCGCCTGCTTTTCACTACTTTCCTATGCCGACACCTCCGCGTCGCGTTGACTTAGCGCCCTCGCAATTTTCTAATTGAAAAAAATATCTTACCCTAAAATTATAAAATGGCCAGTACGTCTACTATATCACGAACATTTTTCCACTCTGTGGCGTGATTAACCAAAGTGCGCGTGTGTGTGGCTGAGCAGATTTCCTTTCCACACTCTCACATAGCAGTAATTGTGTGAAATAAAGAGCTTTGTATCATTATTTTTGAGATCATTCCTTCACTGAAGAGTCTCGTATTGTTTGTTGATTATTTTTAATTAGTTCGCGAAAACAGAGGTTCATTATCCTTCCGAGTGCGATACTCGAAAGGCGACACAGGCATAACTTGGAACGGTGTGAGATTACTGTCTTAAACACTAGTGAATGCCTGTGGCGACTTTTCACAGACAAAAAGGGTTGCCTTTAGTGCGCCATGACTAATTCAACGGGCCGTGTAACAATACACGTTTTACAATGAAATTGTGTCAAGTTAGTTTTGTTATTTGGTATCTTTTTTGGCTTCGAGCACGCCCGGTTAAATGCTGATCGCAGTTAAAGTAACCTATGTTTCCGCTGTACGTTTACTTATTCCCTTTTATTATACGAAATGTAATAATGTTTCAAAACAAGAAATCAAACGCCGGCGCATTTAAATATGTGAGTTTGGTATCCCCCGTATCTGTCAATGTCAAATGCGAATTTGACATTGACAGATACGTCCTTACATTGCATTTCGTTCATTGTCATGAGAAACTATTACATATAATTATGTAAAAATCTATAAATGGTTTCCTGTTTATATAATAAAAATGTTTGAAAAGAAATCTATGGGCATGTAGAACATTTTTTATAAAAATCATTCGTGTAGTTATTATATCCAATAGGCTTATTATATTTGTTTATCTCGAAAATACCATTAGGTAGGTACCAATACCAAAGATGTAGCTAATAATAAATCGAAAAGAAAATTTATAATCATTACATCAAGATTGTCATCAGAAATCCTTTCATTGTTCATCTGTAAGACACAGACACTAATAACAACGACAATGATCGAAGCCATAGTCTGCCACGCTGTTCAACAACGAGTTGGCATAGTTCATCCGCCTTAGAAATAATTACGGATAAATCTAAGAATTTAACATGTCCTGAGAATATTTTTTCACAATTATAATAACAAAAAAATTTTCAAGCTTTGTACAGTCAAAAGTGAGGGGAGGGCAAGAGGGTTTGTATCTAAACCCTTGAAGTGGGAGGGTGGTATTTGAACCACTATGGTGTCATTGATGTTGTATAAATAGGTATTTTATGATAAACAAAAAATCATTACGATGTTAGTATTCATTCTTCACTAATACAAAAGTATTTAATAATACCATTTTCATATACAGCTAAAAAATATATATTTTATTTTCTTTACAGTGTTGAATAGATGTGTGTAATTTTCATTTTCTTTCTGACATCTACCGTACTTGTAATACCCACTCATTACAGTTTAAATGTACTGAAAACTGAGGAAACATCGAAATGTATGTTTAATAAACAAAGATGTGTTCGAAGACAAGAATGATAATAATAGACAATTCACACCATACTTACATTTCGAAGCAGAGACAATGGAACTTAAAATTGTCTACAGCCATACAGATTATAATAGATAAATAAATATCGTTGTCAAAACATAAACAGTGTACAAGTTATACAATTATGCAAATTTTATGTTACCCCTAATTGCCAAATTATTTAAAGAGGTTTCCGTTGATTCTCTCCACACCCCCGGCAAGGAGATTTGCCCTTTCTTTAAATTACATGTAAATGTTATTGCGTAAGGAGTTATCGAGGAAGTGCTAAGTGATGAAAAAAGTTTTTTTTTTAATCAGAATCTTTTAAGAACATTTTTGTTTTCTCAGTCAATTAAAACTTCAACGTGTAATTGAAATATGAAATATCAAGTTGTATTTACATTGAAAGTAGTAAAGAACAAATTATAAAATAATGACGGATTTAAATGCTGTATAATATATTTAGGGAAATTTTCAAATCTATTATTTCGCCTTCAATTATCTCTAGTCATAAACATATTTTGAAAAATATCGACTGTTCACATTACATTTAAGTATACCTTAAAAATGAAATAAAGTATCGTTTATTTTAATTGGATTATATTGATAATTTTCTCTATGCTGTTGTTTTTATTGGTGTTCGTTAGGAATGCCAGATACATACCTATACCTATTCTAAGACAGTCAAAGTAAACAAAAGCCAACATTTAAAAAAAAAACGACACACTGGCAATACAGTAACGTAATAAAAAAGCAATTTAAAATTCAAATTCGCGGAACGCAATCCGAGATCGAAATTCAAAACTATCGAATCAACTAAACGCTCCCTCAGTAAGGTCAGGCGCGTACACCCACCCGCCTCCCTTGATCATTTATAATGCCAAAATGTTTTAATTAAGATGCCGTAAAATGTAATTTACATGCAAATTCGGTTTATGTTAATGTGCCGCGTATATCTGTTTGGGTGCGTGCTTGCTATCTAATTTTGCGACAGTGTACGCCATCATTATCTTGCCTCTAATGAGAAATCTGGCAACGGCTTGATGTTTGCATAATTAAACTTGTGGTCGGGAACGCTCGTTTTGATTGTCGTCGCGATAAAATACGAGGTTAGGCAGCTTGCGCGTAACAATGGTGAGTCCGTAGGTTTTAGGATGAAATATAAAATTGGCTGGAAAATGAGAAAATATGTATCGGTTGATTGTATCCTGGGCTTCTGCCCCTACTGGCTGGTTCAAATAATGAAACCATAGTAATTAGTAAATTTTTTAACGTGAAATTTGTTTTATCAAAGCACGGTTTTTTGGGATTACTTCACTACTTTTATTATGTTCTAGATGCTTTTTCGTGAGCCACCATTTTCCATCGAACTGTTGTCGAACAAACTTGTTAGAAAGTTTTTCATTACAATTTAAAATTCCAAATTTTAATTTACACTGTTCTTATTTGTATAATCGAACACAAGTTTGTTTCAAAGTAAACTTTTACGACTGCCACAAAAAAAGCAAATTGTATCAAAAGAAAACTGCGAAGCCCTATCGCAAGACGAGAGTTTTTATCCCGAAATCATTATTTTTCCTATCGCAACTCTTTCAAATGAGATTCCAACTTTGCTTTTTCTTACTCAACATTCCAAGTCGAGTATGAAAACAGAGCGGTTGCCAAATTCAAATCGAATCAATTAATTAAAATAAAATCCACTCGAGCCCGCCCGTCCACAAGACATCCATTACCAGCAAACGAAAAACAATTCCGCTAATTTATTCCAATAAAAAGGAATAACAACCCCCATTCCCTTAACTACTGTGTCTATACTCCCTTATAAATCTATACATAGGTACATACTTTTTTGTCAACCCCTTCGTCGGATTCAATTCGGCTAAATAAACTGAATTATATGCTACTTAAATGAGTGTCAAGCCACCCCGTCGCCCCTAGGCGACCCTCAAGGGCCACTTCTTCACCTCGCCCGACAGATTTCTCAGATTTTTGTGACACACGAAACAAAAGAGAATTGTATTGATCAAATTTTTTCACTGGTTGTTGACTATTTTTGCACTATGTGCGAACTGTTTTTATAGTCGTGTTTAATTACATTTGTAACTTGTAATAGTCTGAAATTTTATGTGCCACGAGCGAATGCGAACATTACACCGCGGCTTTCATTTAAAGACAGAAGTTATTACATTAAAAACACTAATTACATTTTCCGAAAAATTTACATTAGGTATCATAAACATATTTAATGTTACGCCATTATTTAAACAGGCACAATAATCATTTACGGATTCTTCGCAAAGAATATGGCAATCTTAGGAATATTGACATCCACTGAAAATCTCATTAGAACTAATTTCAAATCATTGTCCGACATTAGTCTAAAGGAATGACATGTACCTATAAGAACAAAAATTTAACTTACTTAATTATTCGAGTAAATTCGTATCCAGTGCAACGAGGGTGTGTCTTAAACCTTCCAAGAAGTCACCACACGTAACATAACGCCTGTATCTCCTGAAGGGGTGGGCATTGGAGTGTAATAAACTCCCAGGTTTCACAGCTACTTACGATACGAATCTTTACAATGTAATGTGACATATTAAAACTATAATAATACTATTATCGCGTATAAATGTACATACGTATTATATTTTGTTTACCACCTACTTTACAACTCCCGTGGACACTGCGGCGATCGACAACCCTTGAATTGTCTTATTCACCCTGACATTCTTCCGAGATTTTCGCGTGACGCCAACGTATTAGTAATGCCGCATATATTTTCTAAGCTTTGTACGCAGTGAGTAATATTTTTTGTATTCATTTACTAAATGTAAACAGGCACTTGTTTAATTACGATCTGGTTTTATGTTACATATTAATATGTAACAGATGTAGTTCGCGGTATGGCGCAGTCTCCTTAGGCTCAGCTATATGCTCTCGCCGCCTAAGAGCATCTGCTAGTATTGTGCGCGAAGCTGTGCTCTACGTACCCCAACCCGCATGCCCAGCGTAGGGATTATGAACATGTCTCCTTGGTCGTGTTTGTTGCAAGCTCGAATGCTGATCGAGAGGTCCTGAGTTCAAATTCACCATTTATTACATAGTACCACGTAAACGTAACCGATGAAACGTGGCATTATACTACACTCCTCTGCCTATCTCATCGGGGATTACAGTTTTTTTTATTAATTGTATTTCTTTTATTAGTATTGACTAATTTAATTTATCATAAAAAGCGTGCTATGCTCAATAGTAAATAATAAACAGTAAATATTTCATTTAGTTCGTAGACAAAACACGTCACTGCTTCAACATTCTAATACATATTACCATATCACTTCGTTGAAGAATTAAATGACGATAAAACTAGGCAACTCGGTAAAAGCAAGCCATTTCTAAAGCTTCTGAAAATAATACAAGGCTCGAGCGATTTTGATGCTTGTTAACGTGCCGCTTCGAAAGTCGCAGACTTAGAATAAAGAAGGACATGTACGCCGTTATTAGTGATAGGTATATAAAAAACACGTCACGTGGAAATGTTCTACATTCCTCTGCCTATCTCTTCGGCGATTACAGGCGTGATGTTACTTTTTTTTTACGTCACGTCTGTTAGAATAAATGTTTGGCGGTCGGTAATCTCTGCTTAACCCGTAAGCGACCTTGTGTGACGATATAAAAATAGTAAGAACTTCAAATTCTACACATCTGAATGTGAAATACCGAACTTTAATTTACTTTTTTATTTATCACTTACTTACGAACTTTACTTAATATTTTAACAAAACATTTACGTCATCGTCACAATATTAAATAATTTAAATACATACTTAAATGCTAAATATAATTACTCAAAAGAAAATGTACCGTAAGATTAGTTTTCCGTCTCGCGCATTTTGTCGCTAAGCATTTGGTCATCTTTAACACTATTGATATCCACCCTGAAAACTTGTATCTAATAACGAATTACATAAGAAAACGACATCAAAACCTCCTTCAGCGGCGCTTACTTTGTCTCGCTGGTTTCTTTGTGAACGCCGACTTTGAAGGCTTTGTTCAGCGATGGTGTGGGGTCAGGCGCATAATAAACTAGTATTGGTATTGTATTACCTATGCGCGCCGCCACAATGCCGGCACTCCAGCGACACTCGTGGCCGTATAGCGCGCTTAGATGATTTTGATACTTTTAATATTTCCTTGGCAAGCTTCAACGACTGCCTCGTTGGTCGTGTTAGTTGCAAGTATGACTGCCGATCGGGAGGTCCCGGGTCCAATTCCCAGGTCGCGTACTATCACATTTTTCTAATTTAGATTTTCTAGTAGTGGCTTGGAGTCTGGACATGTGCTCGGTGTATGGCACTAGGCTCGCCACCTATTCCATAGTGAAACGTAAACGTAACTAGTGAAACATGGGAGTGTTTCACATTCCTCTGCTTATCTTTTCGGGGATTACAGGCGTGTTGATACGTGTAATATTTCTTTTGATGTACGGCAATACCCTATTCCATGATGGGACGGATAAACGTAACACGAAATGTGAAAGTTAACTACACTCGTCTGTCTGCCACTTCGGGGAAATACGGTCATTATGTTACGTACGTAGTATTTCTTCACAACTACTTCGTTTTAACATTTCTATGGCTTAAATATAGTTTGTAAAAATACATTAGAAAAGAATAGAAAAGTAGCTTAGCGTTTTACATTTTGGTCGTTTTAATACTTGAGTGTATCGTTACTGTTATATAACATACTGAAATACAGTATGTGAATCATCGGTGCCTGTTCGGTCGATTAAATTGGAAATATAAAAGAAAGTAATTATAAAAAGCTACATAAATTATGTAGTAACTGATTCTTATTAGCACATTACTTTGAACACGGCTCGCCCATCCATTACATTACAAATGCGCTTATTTGAATAAAATACCGCTACCGTTGCCACAGGATTGCGAAAAATTAGAAATGGCATAGTATGGTGTGGTATGATACAATATGGTATGGTGTTGTAAGGTACCTATATTGTATAATTATAATATAGTCTGCTTCAATAGATATGATATTATACGATATGACATGGCATGGTATTGCACAATATGATCTAGTATGGTACTATATGGCTTGATATTGTTGATATATTGTGATATGGCAAGATATAGTTTAACATTCGTTTGAGTATCTGCGAAGTTTTCTGAAGAAATAAACTTTATTTGCCGTATGTTTATATAAAATGTTAAAAAGAGAGATATTTAATTTATAAATAAGTGTGGTAACTTGAGCTTCATGCATACAGATGTAGCTAACGTAAATATATTATAGGAATTGAAGTAGATCTATGAAATCAAGAAATATTAGAGAAAATTTTAAATTACCAATAACTTATTGTATATATTAATCGTCTTGTTTTTTAACAAGTATAATACATATCCAAACTAATATTTTCAATGAGTAAACATTTCTGTATGTGTGGACATTAATTACATTTTCATTGCAAAACCGTTGAATCGTCTTTTATTAAATTTATCACAAACATAGCTGGTACAGGTGTGTAACTATTTAGATTAATTATAATAAACTATCCAGAAAAGAGTAAAATAGGGGATCTGAATTGTATGGGAATATTTATTATTGATATGGTTTCCGCGTAGAAATGGCAAAGAAACTAATACATAGTATATTCCTAGCTACAGAGAGTTAACACTCCCACTGAGCCTTCTATGCATTAGTAACTCTATAGCGGTCTGTCATCGTCGCGAGTGCACACAGTAACTTTGTCGCGGCGTCTGCAAATTTATTTAGTGGTATCTCTAATTTATATAATTCCAGTTGCACATGCTCTAATTGCCGAGCTCCTACCACTTATCATAATGTCTCGCAAATCACTGCGCCCACTGAATAAATCTGGTGTCGATAGGGATTATACAGGGCTAGCCGTTCGTAAGGTAAAATGATTCCTTGATAAATTCTTATTTCATTATTATTATTAAGTAAATTTCACTTTACACTGTATAAATTATTTTCCTTTAATATTAAATGTCAATTGCTGTAACGTTAAAAGAAAATATTGTGAGTTAAAATGCAAATCTTAGTGTTCTGTTCTGTTCCATGAGGCGAGAGCTTGTGATCTATGCCTTGTTCGTCAGTGGAACGATAAAACGGGTTGATTGTGAATTACTGTATATTACAGATATTTTGATTGAATTACATTCACTTACTTATAGTAATTAGATATCTTTTGCAAACTGTTGAAACTTTATCGATAAGGAATTAGTAAATTCAATTCAGCGACTGATAGAATAGGTTCATATTTTTTACCTATGAGTATATTAATATTTAACGCCGATGGAAGAGTCAGAAGTCTTCGAAATTGGCGTGCATGTATAAAGATTAGGCACAGCAGATCTGTAACGTTAAATATATGTGGCACTCGTTGCTCTCTGCCTACCCCGCATGAGATCTGGCACGAAGATATAAATGTACGTATACATCAGTTGATGATTTTAAATACCTACAAATAATATCTCTATATATTTCTTCATTTCTCTGTGTATTTGTTTCTCTGTCTTTAGGTGTAAAATAAATAATAATTGTATTGTATTGTATTTTTTACGTGTTTGTTACATTGAGGATGGTAGAGTAAGCATAACCTCTTATAAAACAGTTGTCAACAGTAGTGGGATACACTGTATTACGAGGTTTGATTCCCAATAAGGTAAGGGTGTATTTTAATATGTTAAACAGGGTTAGAAATATTCACACTTTCTACAAACCTCTATGACACAAGTAATCTTGGCCATCGTATCAAAGGCTACTATATAGAAAGTCATTACTTCGCAGTCTCCTTTGTAGAGCTACTCGCCCTGATAGAGGTCCGGTATATACAAGTTCCATTTATCAGGCAATATCTGAAATTAAGACTGAATTAAGAGATACTTTTAAATTTACCAACTGGATTGATACCTACTGATAACATGATGATTTCCATGTTTAAAATGTATATTTTTGTATTACAAAATATATTTAAACAACTTTTTTATTTTTATTAACACATTATTATACCATCACGCCTGGTCAAAGACGGGCTACGTAGAAAGCACCGGTTGCCAAATGTCTGTAACTTTACCAATCTGACTGTGTTTCTTCTACATACAACATATATATAAAAGCTATATTCATCTAATACCTGATTTAGTGATGTGCTAACCCTAGACACGATGGTAAGGAACGAAAATAATCTTAAGTACATTTCAATATTAATCGGTACGAAAGCCCGTCGGCGCGTCGGGAGCCGCTTCCATAATGTTTTATTGTAAGTACTATACAGCGTGTGTACATCCTTACAGTATTAATGACTCCAGAATCTCATTATAAATAGTCATTACCACGACTAATAACTCTGAAGTCTAGTCTGCGGGGACTATCCACTATCCGTGTATTCAACTCGACGATGAAGTATTACCCACTGCTATTGTCTCTAATTTAATAATTCAGTGTTATAAACAACTTCAGTTATATACTAAATTGTCTGAGAAAAAGATTCGTTTATAAAATTCAAAAATATAATAGTGTTTGTATAGAATTTATAACAGACGGTACCCTGCATTTAAGAATTTAAAATAAGCTATCGGGCATGTTCGAAACGGCTTTATTTAATCTAGCGATCGTGAAGTTCGAAATTCGACCGTAATTCATTAAATTATAAGTTTGAACTTTATTGAGGTTCCTACGTCAAAAAGCATACCTCAATAAATCTCTACTCTATGCCACTGTTCGGCCACAAACTATTACGTATTTGAGACAACGGCAGGACAAACGCAAACGGTGGAATTTTCTTACATGTAATTTAAAATATTTGCGTTATATTATAGTATGTAAAATGATTAGTTTTATGTTAGAGGACTGCCTCGGTAGCCGTGTTGGTTGCAAGCGCGACTGCCGATCGGGAGGTCCTGGCTTCAAATCCCTGGAGGAGCACAACTGGATTATTCTAACTCAGGTTATACATGGCAATAGGTTCACCACTTATTCCATTATCGGACGTAAAACCTAAGTGGTAAAACGTGGGAGTGTACTGCACTCCTCTGCCTACCTTTTCGGGGATAACAGGCGTTATGTTACCTGTTACGTTTAGTTTTCTGTACTACTTCTCCACATCAACTTTCGCTATGCTATATTTCACATGCCTTCTTACTCGCAACATCCTTCAAAAGGAGTAGAAATATGTTTCTCCAGATATTAAGTGGCTAATGTCATGTGAGAAACTATTTTACTTTATACGCTTTTTATTCGTAAGAGACAGAGAGTACTTGGAGCTCTTGATGTTGAGGAATCAGTACCTTCATTATACATTTGCATATATGTCAGAGTTTCGCTGCGTTTGAATGAGTCTGCCTACCACCTTCTGCGTAATCACAAACTTATATCATCACAATAATCTTCATCATTATGTACCGTTTTATTGTTCCCTAATTAGTGAGGATTTATATGGTTACCAAAACAACTCATTAAACATAAGACGACATCTGTATCATTAATCACCTTATAATGTACAAGTGTACAGTAAAATTATAAACATTGCATAAAACAAACAAAACTTACACTTAAACTAACACGAAGAACACGCAATGACGAAACAAAATTCAATATTCAGCCTATCTTAATAGTAGACGGAATAATGACGTCACTACTCTTGACTCTAACTACAGACTCGGCGAATGGACAGGCACATAAATCGGCGAGCCGGCCCCATAATGGCTGGCTCTCTCAAATCTATCCCTGAGCCCAAAAGCCGGACCTGTGCCTCGGTAATACACTTAAAACGGGCGAGCTTAAATCATCGTCATCGTTTGTTGAACAAGACTCTCCGGTCACATATCAGCTCGGTGACGGCTTGCCACCCTCCACCCCAACCCCCGATAATTTTAGGCAGCGCCAGGAATTCTGGTAGCGGCTATACGTACGTTACATGCGACTGCGTTCGTGCACCTTATCTATTATATTAAAGCTTTGACGAAGATGCTGTGCGCACAGAAATTGATTAGGTTGTTAGATTGAAAAGTGTTTCACTGGAATGACGCTTCGGGTGGATAATAAATAACGTTTCATTAGAACATTATGATATCGTTAACCATAATCGATGTGACGTTTGAGATAATTTAGTGATCTAATTAATTATATCGGACTCATAATCAAAGTCATGTGACTCGATTTTCATTTTCTTCTGTCCTACCTTTTTATGTTCCACTGTTGGAACACTGGCCTCCTCTCAGAATGAGAGGGTTAAGGCCATATTCTACCACACTGGCCAAGTGCGGGTTGGTACACACGTTCAGGCAACATTTTTTTGTATGAAGTCTAAGGTGTGTAGGTTTCCTCGCGATGTTTTCCTTCGCCGTTATGGCAAGTGATATTTAGCCTTAAAATGCACATTTTGTATGATGCGCGCTTGGATTTGAACCCAGACACCCGGAATGAAAGGCCGAATTTTAAACCATTAGGCTATCGCTACTACTTGACTTTCATAGCTATTATGAAAGAAATAATTCTGAAAGACTTTATTTGACCTATTGTTACTATATTATTTGTAATTGATAAATATTAATAAGAATTAATCTATTTGTTGTAAAGTAATAATAATCTATCGATAAGAATGTATCTCAATCTGTTGATATTAATGAGAATTGACGTGAAAAACGTAACGTCACGCTCGTAAGCTCTGAAGACGTAGGCTGAGGAGTGTAGAACACTCTTAGGCTTCACCAGTCTCGTTTACAGCTCAGCATAGAAAAGATGATAAGACTATTGCCATACGCTGGGCACAAATATCATTGTTATAAAATAAAAATGTTAGGCCATGACGTATGTAAGGTTTGAGATATTTGGCACTCAAAGGTTGACTGAACCGATTTGACTGACCCGTTGGTGCAATGGTTAGTGAACCTGACTGTTGCGCCGGGGGTCGTGGGTTCGATTCCCACTCAGAATAAAT
>DWDU01001424.1:0-14690 GCA_018245575.1 Jemadia suekentonmiller
TAGGCAGAGGAATGTAGAACATTCCCACGTTTCACCAGTTACGTTTACGTCCCACTATGGAATAGGTGGTGAGTCTACTGCCATGCATCGGGCATGTATCCAGACTCCGAGCCACTACTAGAAAATCTAAATTAGAAAATTGTAGTAGTGCTCGACCCGGGAATGGAACCCAGGACCTCCCGATCGGCAGTCGCACTTGCAACCAACACAACCAACTAAGCAGTCATTCATAATACATAATACATAATAATATATACAGTCATAATACATTTATACAACTTAAAATACGCCTGTGATTGCCTGGTCGGTCGAGCGGTTGGGTTCAAATCCTGGATTGGGTATTATTGAATTTTTGTATTTTAAAATTTTTAAAAGAAATAATGAATTTCTGGTAGTAGCTCGGAGTCTGGATTTGGATCCGTTGTATGACATTAAATTTAGCCCTTATCCCATGATAGGACGTAACCGTAAATGCTGTTACGTTGGAATGTCCTAAACTCCTCTGCCTACCTCTTCGTGGATTACAGGCGTGATGTTACGTTAAATAGACCTGTAGAAATTTAGTTAAGCTGAAAGGTTTTATAACACTGGTACACAAGGTAGCGTATTAGTATGTAACTTTCGATGAGTAATCGGAATCGATAATTTGACGGTAGCCGTCGTCGGCTGATTAGTAAAACACATTTGTAGGCTCTATTAGGAACATGGCGTTCACGGCACGGGCGAGTCCAATATGGAATAGAATTCCCTTGTAGGAATAAAAAAATCACTAAATGCATTTAGCTGATTGATAATTTGAATATCGGTAATGATAATTCTATCTCTCCTTATCGGTTATTACCGGTTATGATATTTTCATGCGTCAGCCTTCTTAAGTCCGCTGCTGGTCGCAGATCTCCTTTAATCGGCGCGACTATGCCCGATTCTGGGGCTTTGCAACCAGGTGCATCAAGCCGTTTTTTTAAAGTCGTCAGGCCACGTGAAAGGAAGGCGACCAGTGCTCCTTATACCCACCAAAAATTTACTTATGTTTATTCATCCCATGTAATAGTCGACAAAAATTAGCCTTTTTATTTCTCATAAGCCCTTACGAATTATATACACATACATAAATATTGACAGCACAGTTGAAACGGTAAGTTTACCGACACGACAGTACAATCGAAACAGTGAAGGAAGCGCCTTCTCGACGGGCGCGCGCCTCTCTGTACTTCCGTCGCGCACGACACGAACTGGCCTGAAACAATTCAACGATAAAGAGAATATTACAATGTTCTTTAAAAGTGTTATACATGTTTTAAAAAAAAGTTTTCGTTTGATTTAAAAATGGAATTGGAGGTAACAGCTGAAGTGGTGAGTGCCAGTGGTATCACTTTTACGTCTTTTAATGGTTTTTTATAAAACATTAGGTATGTACAAAGTATTATATTCTCGTTGTAGCTAATAATAAAAAATATTAATATTGACACGATAAAAATAATGTATCTAATATAGTAGTGATAATGAAAGTCACTAATAGATTGTCATTTGTTTTTTTTAACTACAGCCGGCAGTCATTTCAGTTAACATCATTTATAATTTATTTTGTGTTTACTTTCAAGATACATTTACTTTATAAAAATGGCGAACGGTAATCATCCTAATCATCATCATCAACCATTTTCATCGTTCCGCTGTCGAACATGGATCTCCTATTAAAAATGGAAAGGGTTAAGTCCATACTTTTTTGTCTATATGAGACGGTGACAACCGCGTATCAGTATTAATTTATCACAATAACTTATTTCTATATTCTAATATAAATCATATTGTTTATTGTTAATTATTGGTATGTGCTTTGTTAATTAATTACACTAGTCAAATGTGTAATTAATTTGTGTGTGTATCGTAATTTAGTGTTTTAAGTCTTTTTTAATCTATGGTATTAAGGCTACTTGCAATTAAGCTCCTTTGTGTCGAGCTGCGGTCTATGGCGCGTCGTCACGCGATTTTGGTACTAATGAAACTAGAATTTTTGTTGGGTTCGGAAAATTCTGTATATTGAGCTGCCAGTATATTCGTTATGGTACCTCGTAATATCACGCCGTTATTTCCTCATAGAGATAGAGAAGTATAGGTGTAATAGTAATAGGTGGTGAGGCATTTGCAATGCACAAATCCAGAACCCAAGCTGTTACCGGAAATTTCATGTTATTGAAACCCAATAACACTGCCCAACCGAAGAATCGAACTCAGGACATCTCGCTCGGTAGTCGCTCTTGCAACCACTAAGGGAAGCTAAAAAAATTAATTTCTCAAAGTAGGTGGTGGATGAGACAAGGTTGAGAACCGGTACTGCTACTATACAAAGCTGTTTTATGTAGTATCAAGATGGAGGGATCTCATCAAGACTTAGTAGCTGTCATCTTACCAACCGAGCCCATGCAACTAAATAATTACTTAATGTAGCCTAGCACGTCACACGCTGTGAAAAATGAGGCGGAACTACTAACTGAAACGATTATGTAACTAAACTAACAACTAAGTAATAAAGCTGCCGTATACCAAATACCTAGTTCACCTCCAAATATATATTAATACTTGCTTATTAATGAAAAATCGTATAGAGCAAGCTGTATTGTCGTTGTTAGGGGGCAAGCGTAGTTGGGAAAAGTTTTTGAAATTATTTTACGTGCGCATGTGCGCATATAATTACTTTTATTGATTTACGGATGGAAGCTAATTCTACTCCCTAAACTAATTGTACTATACGGTATCTTTGACATTTGAGTTCAGCTTAAGTAACACGTATCGGAGATTCGGAGACTTTATTCGCGAGAATCAGGGGCGCCGGCAACAGGTTGCGAGTGGGAGGATTTGCACCGCCCTGTCCGGAAAGAAAGTATATAGAAAAATTACATATTTTTTACCTAACTAAACCAACGCGAGGAAAATGCATTAGAAATAGTATTTAATACTCGCAACTCTGTTATCAACATGCTATACATGTATAGTTCTATATTTTATATTGGGTAATAGAATGTGTAGATGCAGATGCATGTCCCTGAAAATAATCCTGGCAGCGCCCATGGAGCTTATATTACATAAACAAAAAATGATAGTTTTAAAATTACGCAATTGAATTACAAATTGGACTTAAGTCGCCGATTTCTTGCAGTAGTATTTATGTAGCGCCGACCATAAATGGTAGACTTCTGGTTGGCTGTATAGGTCATAAATGGACACAATTGTAAATAGACAAAAAAGTTGTAAGTAAATTTATTCCCATTATGAGTTAAAAAAAAATACTTAGGTACATGATAATTTTACGCAATGATTAGTATTCATTCCGATTTATTCTAATATCATTACAATATAAAAACCCCCTTATTACATCTCACATATTTTAGGTAGGTAAATATATTTGACCATACTCCTGAAGACCTAACATTACAGCTTAACAAACTAAATTATTTGCAGTTAAATGATAGGTAAAACATTTTAACAATTTAACAAAACAACGATAATGAGCTGTTTGAAATTAGAATCTTCGAATCGAAAATATTAACAAAAAAATCGACGAGCAAACTTCAGTAATAATAATAATAACATTGCTACAATCATAATCTCTCACTCGTGTAAAAAGGCGGGAAAGAATCAAATTCAAGTAAGGGGTATTTTTTGGACCAATTATGTTTATGGAATGTACGAAAATTGTCTTTTGTCCTTGTCTTCACCTTAATGTCACGTACGTTGCAACGTTGAAATAAATGTACGTATTTTAATTCAAAGCTTAAAAAATTAAGATTGCGATAGCGTTTAATGGTGTTGTGCTTAGATAAAGTGCTTTTGTGCCAACTCGAGTAATGACCTGTAATGGAAAATAACTTGAAGCACAACAACTAATAGTTAGTTTTCTTTTGTTTACTAGACTGTACGTAACCAGAAAAGTGTCTGTACATTAAAAAGGGATGTAAAGAGATTGACTTACAAATTACTTTTCACTAAATTTGAATACCTCGTTGGATGTGTTTGATGCAAGCGCGACTGCCGATGGAGAGGCCTGGGTTCAAATCCCAGGTTGGGCGCTATTGAATTTTTGTAACTTAAATTTTCTAATAGTGTCTCGAAATCTGGATATGTGCCCGGTGTATGAATATAAACTCAGTAACCGGTTAACCATGAAAGTGTACTATACTCCTCTGCTTACCTCTTCGGGGATTACAGGCGTTGATTGCTCAGTTTAGATCTGTAAGATTAAAAATATTTGGCACGGGGCACACTCTGCCTACCCCGTAAAGGACCTGGCGTGATGATGAATTGATTGATTGAGGAATAACAATAAATGTAATTAAAACGACATTAACTGTCACCGTAGTCAATGCAAGTAGTCTATCATTTTTATTTGCAACGAAGTAAATTTTTTAACGATTTGAACAATGTGTTTTTTGGTTTACAATTATTAGGTGTATTATCACGCTAGTTCACTCATGAGGTAGGCAAACCTGATTTACTTCATCTACTTTTATCACCTTCATCGTACACGCACGTCGGTTTAGGAGACTTGATACATGTTATTTACCAGCTAAATGGATCAAGACATGTAAATTCTATTACCTAACTGTAAATTTTATTATTCACTCACAAGTTGGTAAACATCTTTACAAAACGGATATTTTAGGCAGTTACAAAGTATTATAATTCTCAAAAAATATATATCGAAAAATAGATGTTTGGGGAATGGAGTTCACTAAAATTCCACTTAGTTCGTATTCAAATGACGAATCAAGATATCGACTCTTGACGGCGGTGTGTGCGGGTACCTCGAAGTGCGCGAGGACAGACCGCCATTAACCTCTGCTGCTCTGTGATTTGAATACCGAAGCGACAACAAGCGCTCTGAGTGCTTCCCTTTTGCGGCTCGTCAACAATTAATTATTTATGGCGGAGTGTTAAATTGGTCGGCAGTAAAATGCGTAAAATAAAGTGTTCTTTTTTTAAACTATGCCGGTCAGTACTAAAATTGGCTGGAAAATGCGCCTGGCGAAGCGGGCGGTACCATATGGCTATTTTAGTATATTATCATTTAATATATAAAAAAATTGTGTCACACCTTTAGTGGGCGAACTCCTCCGAACTGGCTAGACTGATTTTTATAAAATGGTTTATGTATATTTATTTAGTAGGGCTGAAAATAGGTCGTAGGCTATTTGTATACCCTTAAGCCATAAGGGTGCCCCTATGAAAAACAAATATATTTTGACGAATCTTTTTTTGATTTTTATTTGCCAACGAAAAATGCTCATGACCCCAAATCTACCTCCACCTTCCATTTTTTTGCATTTTTGTAAGAACAATATCTAAATAATTTTACCGTCGTTCGTTTTTTAAATGTTTAAAACCTGATACAGTATCTTAACCTTAACAAATATCAAAAAACTATTTTTGACAAACAAATCGAAGAATCTATTGAGTTTCTTAATTTAGTAACCAAAAGATTGACTAGGAATAATTTCTATGGAAGCACAAAGTTTGCCATGTTAGGTAGTAATCAATAAAAATCTAATATTTGTGTGAATCGAAACGATTTAAATGGTAAAAATATATGAAAAGAGCACGTGGAGAAATTAACGAAGCTTCTGCAATATCATTTTTTTAAGATGCCTAGAAGTACCCAGTATAGCCTAATTTCTCGTAGATCCGACGGCGAACGACGAAGATTTACTGCCGTTTTATAGGACTCGTAAATCCATAAATGAATGGTGCCCGCGCCTTATGTTTCTGTATCGTATTCTGAATTATAACTGTGACCTGAAATTCATTTACTTGTAAAAACCTGTATATTATATCAATAGAGCAATATAATATATATAGTGGTGAAACGTGGGAGTGTAATACACTCCTCTGCCTACCTCTTCGGGGATTAATATTAGAATGAATCTATAACGAAAGGTTACTCGGATTTTGTTATATTTTGTTATTTATTAACAATAAGTAATACCAGTATAGTTTCCGTTTATATCTATAAGAAAATTAGTCGAGTTTTTGCAAACAATGACATACATATATCAAAGGTTTTTTCATTGTTCCAATCCACTCTTAGAAATTACGGCATAACAGCCCAGAGAATACAACTTTAAAACTTGGTCAACTTCTAAATTTAGGTTGTATAATATTTTAGATGTAATTAGGTGAGGATGTAGCGATAAACTTTCAATACTCCATTCAAGATTAATTTTGTTGTTGTCGTCTGCAGCACTCCGTGCACCCGACAGGGGCGAAGTTGGCCATCGAGCCTCCGGTTGGGAGGGGAACCTATGGCTCTTGGTGCACTCCTGCATCGACGCCTGCGCATGCTGGGTGAATTATCACTTAAATCCTCCAACTTAAAAATAGCGTTATTATTACAAATATCATTATTGTTCGAATTTCGAAATACGAGTAGGTCTCGCATCCGTAGAGCATTTTCAGTAGTAGAACATCACAAGAGTATCTCAATTCCCATAAGACAGAAGAGGCTCAAGTTTTAACGTAGAAGTTATATCTTTGGTGCATTGTTGGACAAATAATTATTTCTTTTAATTCAAGTAATATAATATAACGATATTGTTCAACTGTTTTTGACGAGATCTTTTATTTAGGGGCGCGTAAATTATTAAATTCATAGTAAAATAGTTACTAAATTCATGTAATGAAATGTTATATCACTGCTTCCTCCGGTTTTCTTCTAATTAAAGCAAATTCGCCTGTTATATTTACAGGTTGGGTAAAACAAATTCAAATACCGAGTCAAAGGTCCAAATTAAGGATGATACTGAAGTACAGGAAGGGTATGAATTCAATAACGTTGCTTTGTACTTCACTCTCATATTCCGAGTTCATTTGTGTTGTTATATGTTTTAGGATGATAATCGGTATCCAAAAAGTTCGACTTTTCGCATACAGCCCACAGCTTTCCCAGGAAATCTTGAGCGAAGATTACGAACTCACTACAGAGCTAAGAGATTTGAAGAGTCCGAAATCCAGATCGAACTCATTAAACAAGTAGGTTTTCATGGAGAGTGCGGAGTATTTTTTTTATTTCGTTAATTCTGGAAAATAAATGGAATAGCGGCTCATATTGTGTGCAGAATATGTTTGATGGGCTTGTGTTTTTAGGAATCCGGACTTTGGAGATGACGAATTACTCCCGATAGAGACTCCCCAAAGTCCAGTGCCAAGTTCCCCTGGGAGAAACAACAGTTGCAAGGGCTCTAAGCCGACATTGTTGGATCTCATAATTCCCCGCATCGATCCTCAAGGTGAGTTTACGCTTATGTTTTGTTCAAATAAAATTTTAAATTATTCAAGATCTTTCATTAAACTGTCTAAGGAATGTGAGTTTACAAACTAGGCACATTTTCCAGGTGGAAAATAGGCTTAGCGATCAGGTGATCGGCCTCGGTAGGACATTAGGTAGTTAGGAATGAATGCAGATTTTTGAATGAAGGAAATCGATCTTTACGCATCCGGTATGTGTCTGCTATGTTCTATAATGACTTTGCCTAAGAAATTTGACTTTCGCGTTTATCACACCGTAACAAGTTCTTAATGGAACTTGTTGCACGCCGCTACAAAACCGATCTATTAAATAAACATTTGTTTATATCTCAAAGCACTATATACATTTTATTCATTTAATTTAATGCAGTAATTTTTCTAGTAACGTTTTTCTAAGACACACAAAGTCTCTTCAATTGACAGCCAATTTATTTTCTTAATAGGGAGCATCAGCTGGGCGCCAATTTAAGCTTGAGACTCTCTTAATGTAACTCGATAATGTTTTAAATGTAATTTTTTTAATTAATGTTTTTAATGGTTATGGTAAATTAGCAATTTTAAATGAAAGGACATAAATTCTTTTATTTTTGATACATTGTATTGAATCCAAGTCCACTCCAGGACAATCCTACAGTCAAACATCAACAACACATCCATTCTCCCTTACATGCCCGTCCAAATACAAATCTCGACAAATGCGGCCTCCGACAAGAAAGACATGCGACTCTACGGCGACTTGACGCTGATGATGGTGTTTCGGAGCGAGATGTATTCTTCTAAAATTTACGCTCACAGGCCGCCTGTACATCACCTGGCTGTTCTTGGTGACGTTCTGCTATAGCTACAACGCCTGGGCGATCCCTCTCCGCGCGTCCTTCCCCTACCAGACGCCACAGAACTTGCCGTGGTGGCTGGTGGCGGATTACTTCTGCGATCTCGTCTACATCGTCGACTTGGTAATAATCAAACCGAGGCTCATGTTCCTGCACGAGGGGTTCTGGGTTGACGACCCGTATGAGACCAGGCGGAACTATATGAGGAAGCTGCAACATAAGGTGAGTTTGGGAACCCACTTGATGTTATTAAGTCATATTTATTTCCGTAAAGGACTATGACATAAACAGTGAAAGTGCAAGTTTAGCCAGACTTTGCCGTGCATATATTAATGTATATTTTCGAGTGTGAATATATTAAAAAAAGTATTTATTGAGAATTTAAGCACTTAAATTTATTTTATAATAGAGTAAACATAATAATTAGGTCCTTTTGGTTGGTTTGGTCAGCTTTTAGGTTTTCTATCGACATTCGAGAATTATTCAAAAAGTAATAAAAATGATATAGTCGTACTTATTGAGGGTAGTGTGAGAAATTATTAACATCTAGTATAGATTAGTGCTATCTAAGAATACCCACAAATAAATTAATTTGTTACTATGGTACTAAGCAAACGAAAATCTTATGCCAGTAAAATCATGGGCTGTATTCTTTAAAACAGCCAAGGAGTTGTAATGATTGAATAAAATGCAGTGATCAAGGAGCCATGAAGTGAATATATAGGAATAAAATAAAAAAATGTGTCCGTTATTCGTTATAAACGTGAAAAGAAGTTATTTTTCAGCGGGAATAATATCGCCACAATCATTTATAGAAATAAATTCCTTGTAGAATATAGTAGGAGATATATTCCATGACGAATCTGTAAAAAAAGCACCGTTATTTCCCTTTGTTACAGTTCGATCTCATATCTCTTACGCCGTTGGATTTACTGTACATCTACTTCGGTCCACGAATGGTCATCCTTCGTTTCCCTCGCATATTGAAGTTGCAGACATTCTGGGAATTCCATCAGGCAATGGATCGGATGCTATCGTCGCCTTACGCGGTAAGCGATATTGTTAATGAAAGCTGTTATTGTACGTAGTTTAAAAATATTGGTATTAATATAGAGCTTTTTACAAACAAGATTTGTCAGATTACAATTAATATCATTTGAATTATTCACACTTGTCTATACTCTTTCAGTTCTTGCTTCATGTGAGGTCCTCTTACATTTGTTACAACAGATCGTCCATGACTGTATAGAATTGAAATGGTTTGAGGTCCGGTGATTCCAGGTGAGAATCGGCAAGACCCTGTTCTACATCTTCTACTTGATACACTTGAATGCGTGCGCGTACTACGCCACGAGCGTGCACATCGGCCTCGGCTCCAACGGCTGGGTGTACGACAACCAGGGGAACGCCTACATTCGAAGCTTTTACTTCGCCACCAAGACGGCCACTTCCATCGGTGAGTCTACAATTGCTATCAATTATATTAAATCATATTTACTCCTCATTTATGTCACATAAAATTAATAGGTGAATTAATTTACTTACGAAAAGTAGCTTCATTGTTTAATTATATGAAACATTTGTCTTATACTGTTCGATCTTTATTACAATTTTTTTGTTCGGTACTATCAACACTGATTACAATTAGAGTGAAGTAAACACTATGGAATGAGTGAGTAAGCAAGAACATAAAAATAATTGTAATATAGACACGTGAATTTGTGACGTCAGGAAAGAACCCGAAGCCGGAGACGCTGATAGAGTACATGTACATGACCGTGGCGTGGCTCATGGGCGTGTTCGTGTTCGCGTTGCTCATTGGGCAGATCCGGGACATATTCGCCACCGCCACCAGGGTTAAGGTGAGGAGTGGAAAACGTTAACAAAATGTTCCCTTCAGTTACAACACGTTATCACTTCCTGTCATGACCTTGTGAATTTCATATCGTTTTCATTTTCTTCTCTCCCACTCCATTAGCGATATCCTCCAATGTGCTCAAGACAAGATATGATTGGATTTTCAAAGACATTTTATGTATATAAATTTTTTGTACACTACCCTGTTGATAAAATAGTTGTAGCCTTTCCCTAAAAATATGGTTGTAAAAGTAAGATCGTCTGTAAGACATGGTTCTATTAAGTGCATTGTAGTTAACTTTTTATTATAATTGGTTTTTTTGTCTTAGTGATTTAGGTACCAAAAGTGTTTTACGTCTTTTTATAAACTCAGACATGGGGTCCGGGAACGAATCCTTTCCCAGCCCCAACACGGATGAAATAGTGTTGATCGGTGCAGGCGGAGTACAAGAAGACGCTGGACTGCTCGACGCGCTACTTGCGGCGCCTCAACATGCCGGCGCACATCCAGCGCCGCGTCACCTCCTGGTTCAACTACACCTGGAACCAGCAGCGCTGTTTCGGTGGGCCTTCTCCTCTTTCAATAAATAACGACTACTTTTTCTTCCAGTTACGATGACTTTCCGCCTCATAGCTTGCATCGTTATCTACTAATTTCCACTTATATTTTGGGCTATTATCTGCGAAGTGGCTAACAATGGTTGGATATGAAGAGTTGAAAATCGAATTTAGGAGCGTGCTGTTGAAGCAGCAATGGACGGAAACGGGCCAGGGATGATAATGGCGAGAGATATGTTTAGAGCAATGTTAATATTGGTAATTTTCAGATGAGTCGAAGATCCTGAACTTCTTGCCGTATAACATGAAGCGCGACGTGGCGCTCGAAGTGCACATGTCGACATTGAGCAAGGTGAAGTGTCTTTGGGTAACAATAAGAAATAAATCACACTAAGATTTGTCTTTAGTCAATTGTAATGCTGCCAGCGCCTGCACTAACGCAAGCCGCCGCTGTCCGTGTCCAGGTGCAGCTGTTCCGCGACTGCGATCAGTCGCTGCTGCGCGACCTGGTGCTGCAGCTGCGCCCGGTGTCGTTCCTGCCCGGCGACGTGGTGGTGCGCCGCGGCGACGTCGGCCATCAGATGTACATCATTAAAAATGGCGAGTGCTACGTAAGTTTCACTTGCATTTAGGTTCATGTGTCTCTGGTATAATATGTATTTATTTTCGGTATAATATTCTTTCGCGTTTTTCTGTACACTTCCAAAGTAGCTCAATGGAACATAACGCTTAGCATTAAGCCCGCCTTTTCTATAAGTTTTTAGCGACAAATTAAGATTATGTGACGAGTCAATGAATGAAGGAACGAACGCACGGATGGAATGGACAATGAACGAACGGATATACTATTATAATGAATTAATGAATTTCAATAAATGCTGTGAAAATAAGTTATCTCGTTCAATGGTCGATCTTATTTCAATATTAACTTGGCGACGAGTTTTATAGGTGATGTCTCACGACGACCAAGAAGTGCTGGCCACGTTGCGCGAGGGCTCCGTGTTCGGGGAGGTCAGCCTGCTGGGCATCGACGGGCTGCGGCGCCGCACGGCCACTGTGAGGTAACTGACGTAGCAGATACACGAAATATACATGATTTTACATTTGGCGCCCAACAAGGGGTACTAATAAAGCTTGCTGGGCGCCAGTTTTGGAAGTATCATTCAATTTTAAGAACTCATGTAACTAACATGACAAGGCGTACTTAAAAATACAATCACCAGATCCCGCGGCTACTCGAGCCTGTTCGCTCTGTCCAAGACGGACCTGGACGCGGCGCTGCGACACCACAAGGAGGCCGAAAAGATACTGAGACTGCGAGCGGACCAGATCATCCGAGAGAACGCCGCGAGACAGACCAAGGAGAAGATTACCGAACGCAAGGCCAGGAAGGGCCAGGACGAGGGCCGGCGGCGGCGCTCCGCCAGCGCCCAGTCGCGGAGGGCCCTGGCCGCCGGGGGCGAGCGGCAGGTGAGGCGCGAGGGACGTCTCGCACTGTCTCTGTGGGTGCTCAGCGTAATTCAGGATCCACCCTTTTGTTACACTGGTAGGCACGCGTTCCATCTCAGGATGGAAAAGATTTAAATCCACAGTTAACGAGAACAGTTCATGTACCGAAATCTCCACACGACAGTTACTTTCGCCGCTCTTGTGAGTGATGTTTAATCTATAAGAGCCTCTCCTCGTCTTCATAGTTTATTTTCTGCACCAATTTCTAAAACTCTATTGGCCTATCTGTAATTATTTTTTATTATACGAAAAGGCCCAAAACTCGCCCGATGGCAAGAGGCGAAGCGTCCTGACGTAGAGCACGTATGCCTAGAAAAGTATTTACTTTGTAGAGGTGTCATATATGTGTTAGGAAAGACAAAACTCAAATTTAGTCCATAAATATTTAAGTATAAATAAATTACGATACAATTAGAAATTTTTATGCAGACACCTGACAGCGTCTCCATCGAACCAGCTCGCAGCTCTCCGCGGACACCTGTGCCGAAACTTACCTTCTCCGAGGAGTAGAAGAGTGTGAGCGAAGTAAAGGGGAAGTAAGAAAATTTCAAGGTAACACGCTACCAGCATGTGTTGGAGGCGAAGGCGCAGATGACAGTCGCGTAGGTTCAGGAAACGTCTCACACTTACATCAAATACCTGATGAATGTTATTAATGAGTAATTTATCGATCCTACTCTGAATTTAAAATGTCCTTTCCATTGGATTTACCAATAACATTTATATCTTCAGAGCTGGGGTCGTTTCGAAGTTAAAGAAAATTTTTCATCAATACTATAACTGTATTTTGTAGTTTGAAGTTTCGATGCCAAATTTAGTATTGTATTAGTAATCGATGTCTCGATGTTCGGCTTTTGAATAATTCTTAAAAGATCTTAATACTATTGCTTAAATAGATGTATGGTTGCTTAATAGATGATGCCAAATAATTATATATATATAGTTAGTATTTATGTACGTCTTAATGCTTAATCATACGTAGTATGTCGTATATGTACAAGATGTTAGGAAACAAGATACATTCCATGCATGGGATGGGGTGCATTTCTAGTTAATTTAGTTATTTCATACACTGTTCAAGTCTTGGTTGCATTTAAATTTTTAAATATTTAATTAAATACCCCAATTTTCAATTTAATTTGGTATAATTAATTAAGAGATATTATGTATTTTATTTATTTTCACCCTTTATATATTGTTGCCAATTTGATGTCAGTAAAACTTATAGATATGATTGGATGTAGATATATTTTCATATTTTTCGATAATTCGGTTTTGTATATGGAAAAAAAATTATTCATCTCAATAAATTTTCTTAATGTTATACCTATTGAGCAGCTTTTGTATTAAATTGCAAAGTGTTACTTGAAAATGTTGTATTAAATTTTAAGTACCTATATACGTAAAAAAAAAAAAAAAATATTTATGCTATATACCATGCATAAATAAATTTTTATCTACGAGATATATAGCAATACCTAGTAGCAATAGTAGTGATAGCCTATTGCTTTGAAATTGGACCTTCCACTCCGGGAGACCGGGTTCAAATCCTAGCGCCTACCTCTTAAATATGTACGTTTTAAGTTTAAATATCACTTGCTATAACGGTGAAGGAATCCTGCACATCTTAGAGTTCTCGAAAAAAAAATTGTTTTCTAAGGTGTGTGAAGTCTGCCAACCCGTACTCGGCCAGCGTGGCTGACTATGGCCTTAACCCTATCATTCTGGAAGGAGACTCATGTTCCCAACAGTGGAACGAATAAGGGTCGAAAAAAAAATAGAGATATAAATATTCCCAATTCATATCACATAAAATATTCTAGAATATATATAAGAGGGCATCCATTAATTACGCGAGGGGGTCAAGTTAAATCTCATGTAATCTCACATTGGGTCTCGGCAAATATCACGTAATTTTATTACTGCTAGAAAGAGGAAAACGTTAGGGGACAGTTGTTTTAAATTAAGTAAAATATAATTCTTTCCTTAAATATTGTCAAACCGTACACAAATTAAACGAGATTTTGCGACTACCACAAGTTGCGCAGTAGCTCGTCGTCTGTTCCCGCGCGACTGACGAACGTGCGAGCTAAGTGGCAGCGACTCGCAGACATGTTCCGACCTGTTCTGTTGATACTCGTAAATCTTTTGTTAGTCGATCACGCAGTCAATGCTATCACTGATACTAGAAACTCACATTTTAAACATCTCACGCGATATTGGGGGATGGCGGAGGGGATTGAATCGAATCTCACGAAATCTCACCAATGGGGGATTAGGGTTCAAAAAATTTAAAACACCCCTCACGTAATTTACGGACGCTCCCTAATCAATGCATAAAAATGTCACTTATTGTTGTTATTGTATTATTAATGTGAAAAGTATTATGTGCGTACTTAGTTACATATGACTATGTGTACTCGTATTTTGATGTATTTTGTGGAAAAATAAAGATTTAAATGTATGCCGTGTTTTCTTTATCTTCTTATATATAAAATTCTCGTGTCACAATGTTAGTCTCGATACTCCTCCGAAACGGCTTGACCGATTCCTCTGAAATTTGGTAAGCATATTGGGTAGGTCTGAGAATCGGCTAACATCTATTTTTCACACCCCTAAATAATAAGGGTGGTC
>DWDU01001425.1:0-14690 GCA_018245575.1 Jemadia suekentonmiller
CATAAAAAGCGAAGAGAAGACAACCATAGACAATAGATTGTATGATTATAAATTTATTGTATTAACTTAACATTTTTATATCAATTAAAAATTTTATACTTACTAGTAATAAGCACCAACTGAAATATTATAAAATGTTAAATAAAAAAGCTATACACGACAACGGGTTAAGAGAAATTAAATGTGAAAGGCAGATCTTTTTCGATACTGACCATTGCATTTTCGGTTGTAAAAATAAGTATTGCAACCGATATCAATTGATAATCGTTGTTAAATATAACTGTTTTTATAAAAAGTAATTTAATTACGTTATATTAATGAGCACTGGTAGTGTTGGCACATTTTCATCGACTTTCTTAAAAATTAAAATGTCATCAATTGGAAATATTTTCGTGCGTTCCTTTTTAATGATTTTACCTCGATTTTAGTTGGGTTTTTTAATTTTTTAATTGGTGTACTGCTAAAATTTCCAAGGTAATTGCGAAGTTAAAAGGTAAAATACGTTTTCGTAGTAACTATAGTTCAATATAGAAAAATACTTTTTCGTACAATTACAATTAATAAACCAAATTGGATCTTTGTTTACTTTATTAGATATTCCTCTCTGTATGATGATCTACGATGGATGGATGGATCTGAGGATATACGATCAAAAATATGACTTTATCAATTAATATTTATCTAAACGCATTTTCTATTTTTAAATATTTTATATTATAGAAAAATATTATAAAATTATCTTTATCTATTAAACGAAAAATAATAACATAACAAATGCAATTATATATTCCCATATAAATATTGATATAAACCTTTTTTTTAAGTGAGACCGTGACATATACAAAGACACTACAAAATGTCACGTCATTGTATGAAACATCAGATTGTGTCTAAAACTAGGTTTCGTTTGCCAGTATCGCATATCTACATTCAGGCTTGCGGCTTGCGTGCCGCGAGGACGTTCTGATCTCTATAAGATACTTCCACTAACGAACGAACAAATGAACTGTTGGTTTAACCGATCATATTTAATTTGTCA
The DNA here is from genome assembly GCA_018245575.1 of Jemadia suekentonmiller. NCBI lineage: Eukaryota > Metazoa > Arthropoda > Insecta > Lepidoptera > Hesperiidae > Jemadia > Jemadia suekentonmiller. The sequence goes on from DWDU01001425.1 coordinate 1,040, forward strand.
TTCAATCATATTTAGTTTGCATTGACAAAATTGCTAGATGTGTTATATATTAAGAAAATATTGACCGAACTGAAGTGAACACATTACATATAATATATGTACGTACGTATAACTTTTTCATGTTTTAAATATTTGTGAGGAAACATTTTCGGTCTGATATAAAATTGAAAGATTTGATTGAAAAGCGAAAGAACATCACGTGTATTCATACCTAATTTAGATATTGTTCAGAGGGTCAAATGTTAAATATTCGAGCAGTTTGTTTAATTACATCATAGAAGAACCTAGTAATCGACAACACTCTAAACGTTTGCCAGTTGCTAGAAGAAATTCTTATTAAACAACATAACGGAATAATATCCAAGTAGACCCGATAAGTTGATTAAAGTATGAACTAATCCAAGTTTGACTCCATTGTCATAACCTTACGGATAAAGTGACTGCTAGAAAAAATGACTACCACTGGAATTCGCACAAACCACTTTCTAATAAGAAAAACATCGGCGTGGACGAACCTTAATTATGAATAGTCATTAATCAATACACCAATAATTGAAGCATTCGAATTTTGAAATCCATCCAGCCAGTTACACATTGGGAAAAAAACAACGTTAGCCAAAAAAAAAAATTACGCAAAACGCAACGAGCATTGTGTTTCACGAGCTTCGAATTTTAAACTTGCGAAACGAACTTGCCGGTTCTCTGGAGCTCTCAGAAAACCACGTATTTATTGTGTTTACGTTTTATTATGATACACATGTAAGTAACGTAGGCGGCCGCCAAATGTAACTAGTCGTTGCAGTTGAGCATACCAATGTTCTAATCGTTACTTTGCAGCACATACATAAGATTAGGACAAGGTAAGTCCATTGGGTTTTTCTGACTTGAAGTTCCCATTAGTATTAGTGTGAATTTGTACCCGGTGTATAGCGACACCGACAGTCCCCCTATTCCATAGTGGAACGAAACATAATTGATGAAACTTGGGAGTATACTACACTCCGCTGCCTACCCGGGAAATACAGGCGTTATGTTATGCAATAAACGTACATACATGTTTGAACGCCATACCAATACATATGTTATATATAAAAAATCCATATTTGTTCATTCTCTGGAACGGATAATCAGGCGAATGGCCACGGATGGAGAGTAGCGACATCTATTTTTTTTTTTCGTCTTGTGATAGTAGAGTCTACCTTAAGCTACTGTGGTGTTAAGGCCGAGTCAATTTATTTAATAAATATTATAATATATATGTAATCAGGGCAATCTATGACACGTGTGCATATTACATAACTTACATATATGTATGTGCACATACAATTTATAGTATACACATGTATATTGTTGTATGTATATATGTATAAATATATTACATTTACCATAGATAAATAATATTAAACGTTATTGTCATCGATAACCAGCCCGTGGGCTTATATTGGATTGTGCAAACTTAGAAGGTCATAGATTCGGTTCTCAGACTTAGTTTTCTAAGTGCAAATTAAAATTTATTATCAGACACAAGAATAAAATGTATTTTGAAATTGTAATCTATTAATACAGCTCACATACACACAATGCTGTTTTAGTGAGTCTTATTGGTATTATGTAAGGACTTTTAAAATTATTTTTCTAAATATTTAAATTGGTTTTCTTTTTAATGTGCTCGTATTATATGTACGTTTTAAAGAGATTGCTTCTCAAGCTCATCAAAAAAAATATATAAATGATTAAATATCTTTAACACCGACCTAAAAACTTGACAAACTAAAATGATAGATAACACCAATTATCTCCAAAACAAATACACGAAAAAATGCCCTTCGCTCCCGAAAGAGAAAAATATATTTCCCAAGAGTTTCCCAATATCTTGCCTCTCTGTCTAACACAAGGTCGAATGTATCGCCGCCTCGCTCCCACAATGCAATACTACTTGTAGATCTCATGCAATTGAGACCTTGATAGTTGCAGGTTTCGTGATAGATAATTGTTATACAGGTCATTAATATACGGGCGGGTTAATTATTTTTCAAAAATTAGGTGCGTGCGTAGCCTTAAGAGATTTTCGAATTGAAAACTTACGCTTTAAAAAAATATTGTCACTAAAATTTATGGTCATTGTAATTAAATTTGAAATGTTTAAAAAATATAATCTTGTAGCATATTAGCTAATGAATGGCTCAATACTATGATGATTATGAAACGACAGATAAATGTCACAGCGACATAACGGACGAACAATCTTAAATTATATATGCATATTACTCACTTGCACCGCAATGCATTTGGTACAATCCAAAATTTTCAACTAGAAACACACTGGCCGAATGCACACAGTTAGTTGCGGCCGAACGGTATAGATAATTATGAATTTTTAAAAAAGTTGTTTTCGGCGCGAAGTTTCGACTGTCAAATTTGAAAGTTTCGCGTACGTTCGCGCGCGCGCGTTCTACAACACAAACTGAATTTTGTAAGCGCAAAACGAATGAATGGTTTGGCGCACGACACTCTGCAGGACTGTGAAGGTACTGGCCACAGAGTTTAATTTGAACACTTGATCTAGCCATTAGCGTTTACTTTTACCTTGCAAGTTTTTAAACGTGTGTACACTGCCAGTCAGCCGAAAATTGTTTGTTTAGCTGGAATTATTTAATAAACATAATAATTACCAAAGAAAAGTAAGGTTCAATATACATTGATTAGTGTACTTTAAACTTATATTAAACACTAACTATGACTGAAACGAAATTAAGTATAGGTATGTTATTTTGAGACATTCGTAGAAATTTTTATCGTTTTATTAATATAATTAAACAGATATTTACGTAACTTTCCATTTCGCTGCAAATTGTATCTATTAGTAATTTTAATTTCAATATGTACAACTTAAAATTAAATTCTACTAATCTAATTCTATTACATAACACAATATAATCAATTAGATACCAAAATATACCTACATACTGAACTACCTTTAATTTTTAAAAAACAGGCATTTTTGACATCTAAAATTTATCAAAACAACGGAATTTAGTCATAAACATACTCCTCGACACTGACTTTAAAATGAGAGTGTTTTAATTAAAGAATATTCGATGAAAAAATTATTAATTAAAATTAAATTTATTAAAAAAACATACAAATAAAATAATTATTTGCGTAAGTTAGAGCTTCCAGAATGCTGTAATGAAATTGACAAAAATGTGTGTTTATCAAAAGAACTAAAATCATTTAAAAATCATGACCTATCCGTAATCTTCCCGGCGTACCAAATTCATAATATTTTTACACCCATGAGAAGGCGCTAACTACGAAATCACTCTTCGTGAATTACGATACAACGCTTAAAAAATGTCCCTCATCGATCAGCCCTATTTAAAACTCACGTCTCATCAGGCCACGGGCGCGGCACCCCCTACCCCGTGTATCCTCGCCTCGCAAATTAACCCTTTTGTGTGCCGCCCTACAAAATGACAGAACACGTAAAATCCATTGAACTGAAACCGGGATGACCAGTAGGGTGAAGGTTTAAATAAGTTTTTTCGAAGGGTCAAGATTTGAACGCGTGGACTCCTGTTCTTTAGGATGCCGTAACACGTTTGGAGTTACTCACATGACGCATACAAACACTCTCTGGGCATGTCCTTACCAGGTGGTAAATCTTGCGTGTTGAGCTTTGCTACTTGTAATACTAACGTTTTTGCAGCAGTAGTTGCGTCATTATTTTCCAATCCTTGTACATGACATACGTATGACAATACAAGATAAGCTTTCGATGTCCATATTAAACAAATAGTGATAGAATCAGTAAATAATAGAAATATTAATAAAAGAATGAATGATAAAATCGACTGCAGAAGCATAAACACCGCATCTACTTCATCAGCGGTTTTCTAACAAATAAAACCGCATTTACTAAGATGTTTCGAAACATCATCGGTAAGCGGTATTTATCTAGTTCCTGTCTCTTTTTACAATGGTTAAGCTATTTGTAAATTTAGCGACAGCAACGGTCCACTGTTCCATGGAAATACAAGGGCCATCTTAAACTTCACATCACAGAGTTTTACTCAAGAACAATTCGACACATGAAACTCAAATAAAATAGAGTGATTACAGTGATGAGAACGTACGACACTGCCTTCTTACAGAGAAAAGCGGACGCGATTCAACTTAATCGAAGCTGATTCTTGCGCAGCTAGCATAGCGAAGCGACAGACAGGTGGCTGTCACATATCCGGCATATAGAGAGACCTGGCGCCGTCCTATCCAAAGACCTAACGAACGGCGCCGCTTGTCATGCATCAGGGCGACCAGCACATAGGACGTAATTAATGTTATTCCAAGCATGCGGACCACGCTATTGAAAGCGAGAGTGTCCACACCATAGCGGCTAAGACGCCAGCTCTGAACAGCGTACGATGATACACGGTAACCTAATTTCATGTGATAACACCGATACCGCTATCATATCTCGGTCAATGGCCGATAACGTCCACGTTTGGAGTGGCTGTTGGAGGGACCGTCTAAAAACTTAGTGTATCAAGTGCGGGGTAGTTTTGAACAATACGAAGGGGGCGCCACTTGGTATATTAGTGAGATGTAAATACGCAGCTTATAGATAGTCAGGATAGCCCACGGTCGTTTGGAAGTCCAGTGAAACTGTCAATATTTCTACAGATTGAAAAAACCCTTATGGCTTAATTCGAAAAACTAAAGGTACATTAGGTGAACGTAGAGAAAATTTTTCAAGATTTCTGTAGAGACTATACGGAACTAATTGTAAATGCGATACATTGGACTTTTCTGATGGTGAATTTAATTGCAGTGACCATAGTGTACCTGTTGTCTATCATGATCTAGTGAGCCAGCAGTCGCACGCGAGCCTATTGTTAAATAAAATATATATTACTAGTAAAGCTTTATATAGTATTAGTAACTAAAGTAGTAAATCGATCTGGTTCAGTTGCGGCTCATCAAATTTTTGGTGCGAAGCAGCAGTAAGTACTTGATTTTGACACAACAGTTTGGAAATATCGACAAATATGCACATAAAAATACAATGCTCTCGAGTGTTTAAACAAAAATAACAAAAAGTCTGTAATGTTTAAGACCCTATGATTTAAATATTTCAATTTATGGAAAATCGAATCTTGATCTGCAGAAAGTACATTAAAATATGTGGCCTCTAAATAGGTCCACGCTTGTATTTTAACATGAAATATCAATAAAAAACGCGTGTGATTCTTTAAGTGAAGACCGTAAGCAAGTAGATGGATGTCACGAGTTGTCGCTGCCGCCTATGTCCCTCCACAATCGACCATGAATAAGACTGTAGGAATACAACTATAACAACAGGAGTTTAGAAATAGGACTGTTGATGTCACTTAATTTAGTTAGTACAATAAAGTTATATACATTGTTAGTATTATTAGTGTGGTTAGTATATGAACAGTTAGTATACACAAACAGACCACATTTGAGCAATAAGATGGTCGCCGGTTTCCATACAATTTTAAAAAGTCTACAAGTGTACGTAGAGTCATGATTTTATCACATCTATCATTATTTTCACAGCTTAGACATAAATATTCTATTATTTATAAGAACGCGTAGAAAAACTCAAGTATATCAATTGATTGAAATCTTTAATAATTAAATGTTTGGTGAGTATCTATTTTCATGAATGAATAAAATAGGCACCGGCTTAGCTCACCTATGTTTTCCGGGACAGCCGGAACTAAATCTAACCAGAGTATGGTACTTCTTCATTAACTCCCGTCCGTTAAGCTACTTCTCCAGCATCGTCAACCTCAGCGCATAAAAAGTACAAGTTGTTGCATGTTTTATAGATTGTCTTCTAAGCAAAGGCTTATTAGTATCGGCATTTTATTAGTATTACAATTATGTATATTGTATACAGTTATGTAATTACGTATTGCATAATTTAAATTTTGTTATTAATATAACAAAATTTTTATATTCTAACATTCATAATGGACAATGTGTTATGTATTAATGTTATTAGTATGCTGATATAAGATTAATCTATAACACGTTGTCCATTACGAATGTTAGAATATTTAAATTCAGTGCGAACGCTGATAAATGGTGCCGAGAGTGACCAAGGCTCATCTTGAATACGTACGAGAGTGATAAATGTAGAAGCCCGGCAGGTCTACTCTCTGCCTACACTGCAAAGGGTCTGGCGTGACAATATAGTACCAATAAAAATAAACATTAAACAAAACATCCTTAGATGCGCATTTTTATATATTAAGTTTGTATTTTTCGATGGTGCATTTTTAATATTTATTTAACGTCCTCACGTATTTCATACATTGTGAGAATATTAAGTAAACAATACATGATACAGTAGAAAGTGTTCGCTAATCACATGAGAGATATAATTTGGCACACTTAGATTATTCAGGGGTGCATGCCCCCGACTTTGCATATCTTATCGAGAAATTTGATAAGTCTAAAGTTGGCTGCTCCGATATTGGGACAAAACAATTCGTCATTATTTTATGATAGACAGTAAATGTGATAGCAATGTTTATGAAGAGAATATAATTTCCTCTTATATTTATATGTAACCATTCAAGGTTACGTGCGTGATTTTATTCACACTAGTGGATTATATATCGGATCAATTCACACATTTTTTTCCAAATAGGTCTTAAACTAATTGGGCTATTCTGAATTAATATACGTTGATTAAGTTAGTACATAGTATACGTAACGTCACGCCCGTAACACCCGAAAAGGTAGGCAGGCGAGGGTAATATACCGCCACGTTTCACCGGTTACTTAAAGGTAGATCGCGTCATAGAATAGATTTTGAGTTTGTTACCATACACCGGGCACAAATCCAGTATATAATTTATACATATATTTATGCACATAATGATGTTATATATATGCATGTTTCGTTTCTTTTTAAAGGCTCGTGATTATAACCGTACCAATGTGAGACGTGTCAACGATCTTACTAACTGGCCTATCGGACACTAGCGGTCCTATTTCTTCGGTCCTATTCAGGGTCAATGACCGATATCCATGAACAGCAGCATCCACTGACAACTACGGCCTTAAAAAAGCTTTCACTATCAAAAGCTTCTCTGTGGTACAGGAGCTCATTTCGACTACTCTTTATCAGCAGAAATATGAAGTCAATGTTTCAGCGAACGAATAGCGTACAGATTTTTATCACAAGGGAGTTAGTAGGACCAGGGCGTCATCACAGTCCTTCAGAAAACGAATGGAATACAGATTTTTATCACAATGAAGAACCAAAAAAAAGAAACAAGTCAATTTTATTTACTTACACAACGTACGTTAGCAAGCAGTCTACTCAATTAAGGGAACGTACCTGAAAAAAAGAAGAATTCTATTAGTTTTATACAAAAAAATATCTTTAAATTATGTTTTTAATAAAATCCAGACATCCGTACAATGAGTCACTGCACCGAGAGACACTTCATCATCAGCCCTCAGGTTTTATTGACTGTTGAACGCAGGTCTTCTCGCAGAAAGAGAACTCTTAAGGACATGTTGGACTCGCTGCACAGATACTACATTATCAATTACTGTTGCTTAAAATTATATACATAATAACTTTCTATTATAAATATCTAGTAATTTTTGGCAATAGGCTCACCACCTATTCCATAGTGGGACGTAAACGTAACTGGTGAAACGTGGCAGTGTTCTACACTCTTCTGCCTACCTCTTCGAGAGTTAAAAGCGTGATGGCACGTTTCTTATTAAGTTAAAGAGTTAACTCAGAGATATAAATACGAACTGATGCAGTGGTTACTTTAGCACATGGTCTATCCGACAATTAGGGGTGAAGTTTAGAAATTGATTTTAGCTTGTTTACTACACTATAAACAATTCGCAAAATCTCTGAAATAAATTACATGTCCCCTAAACCCAACCAAAATTCCCATTTAGTCTAGCAACATAAATTACAGTAAGTCAAAACCATCTGCTAATAAGTCGGCCGTGCAACTCATAAAGATGAGAATAAAAAGTCAAAGACCTAACAAAGCCAACAACGTGCTAACATGAAAAGTCTAAAAGAAACAGGTTTTAAAAGCTAAGCCCTAACGGAACGTCATGTCTCCCGTTCCGCACACACACAAAATGGTTCCCACGTGCCTACGTCACACAGTCACGACGACACCGCATCAGCTGGCAAAACTGTGTCACTAGCGGTTTATACAACGGAACTTAGCGAAAAAAGTGATATTGCTACTCGCCAACAGATGGCGCTGTATCAGTGTAATATACACGCGTAGCTGTTTTCAATGCAGAATGTTTTGCTTTCGATTGCACACAATATAGGACATAGATAACCGTACTTCACTAGAGTGCATCTGTGACATTTAGTTGTATTTTATCTCACAGCATATACTACAATTACTATTCGAGTGAACATTCCCATGTTTAGATATAAATTAAGAAGCACAGTTATGTCTAGATTCCTTCCGCTAGATGTCAGTAGTACGTTTTGTTATTAACCCTTTCCGACGGAGGTCGGATTTAATTACTGGAATCCAATTAATCTTTGAATACCAATCGGATTTATGCGCAATAGGCTTTCAAAAGATTTGTTTAGGAGTACCGTTCAAGCTGGTTCTTATATGTGTCAGACGATTGCGTATTTTACTCAACAGATGGCATTAGTTTAACGGTAAACTCGTTTACGGTGTCATACTTGGAAACAAGAAAATACAAAGATTAGAGGTATAATTATCGCTGTTTGAGTAAATTGTGGTCATTACCCTAGCTAACATAGAAAGGAGAAGAAGAGAACGCACCTAACTCAGTAAATGTTTGCATTAGTAACTTAGAAATTGTTCAACCTATTCCCAAAGTAACATTTGTACAAAAACAGTTACAGAAATATACATATACAGTCTTACATGTAATAACCGAACATAGAAACAATATTAATGGAATATTTAATAAGTTTACTGGAAGTCCAACCAATTGTTACCTAACTACGACAAACAAGACAGCTGAATGTGCCCCGCGGCACGGCGGAGTGAATCACGAAAGTTAATTTTAACATACGTTACTCTGCGGAAATTAGTATTATAAAACAGACGTGGTTTAATTATTTAACAACCATTCGAGAGACGTACACTTTTCCTGTTTACCGATGCCCAAGTTCTTAGATCCTTAAACCGGGACTCACTCCGAATGCAGTAAGTATTGCACGTACCTATATTCTATAGACAATGCATTCACCATCATCGGATATTATGATACACCGCAATCATCATCAACTCAACCAAAATGTGAAGAACTTACAATAAAGTCATTAGGCACACTTCATACACGGTAGAATAATATACTTAAGAAGAATTAGAATATTACTTAAGATGGAATGTTAACGGCTATCATCAAAGGAAGAACTCAAGATCAGATCGCGTATACGGCCGTGCGATATCGCTGTTAATAAGACGCGTGATTTGTTTCCACTTTGAGGGTAATTTAAGACAGGCTAGTTTAAGTTCACTGATCGTTCTTACGGCATACATTTCACTGGCATTCACCTAGTCAGCGATAAATAGGCCAGGCATTGCGTAACTTAATAGCAAACATTTTTTTATATACACAATCTGTCGAACTGACAAACAAGCCACCTGACGGCAAGTGGTTTTAACCTACATACATGAACATTTGACATGACATTTGATGATATCCAGGGAATACCAAATACGCTGTCAGCTTTGAGAGAGAGATCTTTCGCGCATTTCCTGAGAGCCCTCATGTCATAGTACTTAGGAAAAACAGATGGAAGTTCATTCCATATTTACACGATTCAAATACCGTGAAAAACGAACCGCAGAGAATTGCCACGAGTCGTTTTACTGTAGATAAAAGTCCATTTTTCAGCGAGCACCGTGACAAAAGAGAGTGACTTGGAAACAACTCTAATATTTGATGATAACAATTTACTCTTCCTTGGCAACGCGACGTATTTCCAAAATGCGAACCTCTTCATTATATTACGGGAGTCTTAGTAGGACCCCGTTACGGGTCATACATACACATGTACTGATCGTAACACCCTCGGGTGACAACACATCTCTATGACAACAGCGGACGACAGGCCCGCCCGCGCGTCGTTCCCGTCACGCCGCTTCCGGTATGACACAATTAATAACACAATTAATCCCCCCTTAATTGTCTATTCATCCAGTCAACGGATATAGCGTTAGACGGTTTCGTGAAATAATTTATTTCCAGGTAACCTAGTTACCAGTTATGGCTAATAATAATGCACAGTGCACAGAATCGTAGCTAGGACATCGATCGGTCTGAAATAGTTTATTCTAATGCTCGACTATTTTTGGTGTGCGAAATATAATTTAGTTGAACTGCTGACATTTTGTTGGGAGTATTTTTAATACAATGGAATGTAATACAGTTCTTGGAATGGCTATATTAGCGCTTGGATTCAGCTACCATTATGTGTTTATTGATACGTATTCTAAATCTTTTGCAATTAAAATGAAATGTATTGAAGTTTTTATACATTTTACAATTATGGGCAGCGATCAAGAAGTTAAAACTTGAACTTATATTTTAATAGAAAACAAACATAGTTTCATGGTCTAATCTGCGAGCTGCTAATTTAACTTTAAGAAAGCAAAAAATATTGAAAACTATAAATCTCACCTTTTTAATTGCAGTATATACATTGGTTCACTTAACAGATCTTATCTTTTCACATGAGAATTATTACCTATAAATTATTATTACCTATGCGGACATGTCGAAAGAATTTCAGGCGAAAGAATGACCAAACAGATACACAATGCGAATGTTGTTGATCACAGACACGAGGAAAACTAAAAGTCACTAATTTTGAGCAAATGTATCACAGGTTCTGGCTGATGGGAGAAATAAAAGTATTCGAAACTAACATTCGTGGAAGAATGATCAATATTTACGAAGCACTTCAAGTCTGTAAGGATAAACATATTTGGCACTGGGCCTCTCTACCTACATAGTAATGTATCTGGCGAGCATTATAACGATAATAATAATAACATATTGCAACGCTCACATACAAAGAATCGCACGTTTGTTCCAGAACACTAATTAGTAATTGAATACAAAAGTGAGCGGGTACATCCAATATCGCAGAATCCCATTGGAACGCACGTCGTCGAACAATGCAATTAGTGCAGCTCAGCGCTCTCCATCGAATGCTTTAATTAAATGCGCCTGCGGAACCCACTCTTTGTTACACACGAATACTGTAACCGTATTATACGATCAGCAAAACCAACACAATTTGACACATTGTCACTCGCTCCTGTCTGCTTAACTCGTTAGAAATCTGGTGTGATTATATAACTATAACGATTGAAAGTGTCATTCGAGGAAGTTTATAGAGATTGCTGATTTAACATGTATTTTAGTATTGTTAGTACCTACAGTACGTGAGGAAATACTCAAAACAAAGTTCACACGAGATCTATTTTATATATCTATACATAAGCCCGCTTGTGGACTGCCTGGCTCGGACGGAAGAGCGGACCGCCTTAGTGGCGGTGGTGGGAGCCGGCCTCTCTTTGCCGGCTGTGGTCAAGGCTATAGTCATCGACAGGAGATTTTGGGAAGCCATGATCTCCTTCTGCTAAGCGGTCATTTTGCAGGAGGCCACGAAGCGGGAGAGGGAGGATGACCCCCTCTCTAACCCGGTCCGCAAGCGGCGCACTGGGCGCAGGAGAGGACAGCTTGCCTGTCTCCTGCCGCCTTGAGCGGGGCTCAACGGCCCGCGGCCTGCAGGCGATGGACCGAGGGACCGGCACTCAAACTTAAAGGCCCGTGTGGAGACGGAGTCTGAAGAGTGCTCGGATGCCACCTAGACGAGAGAGCGTTTCCCGAAAGGCATCGGCTGGGCGGGTCTAGAAAGTCGTGCGAACGAACAGTTCTCGAGACCCACACTGACGTCGGAGCGGCAGGACGTGGTGGGTTTAGTCGGTAGGAGTCCTACATAACAGTAGGTAAAGTCACATAACGTTACGTTACGTTACGATAATGAATGTCAGTGCATGCGCCGTCTTTCTATACATCACACCATTTCAACTTTAATTAAGAGCCAGCACTAATGAACACGTATGCAAAAACTCCGCGACTATCAAAATACATTATTCCCTCGCCGCGGCACGCGGGAAAATCTTTGACTCCATTTTCATTATTTTTAATATTTCCAATTATTTTAATGAGAATACAGCTATGTATAATACGAGCGCATACCAACTTTTCAGCGGTTTCCAATAAGTTTATTAAAAATACCCCGCGTGGTTATTTGGAATCGCTATGAAAGGGAGCGTCCGAAGATTCAATTCAGCCCATCCCCATCCCGCCGCGGATGTGACGTCACGCCAAGCCCCCAGTATCGCTACACTATTTCCTCTTGTCACTTCAAAAGATATCTTTGTAATACACATACACATATATGCATATAATATACTAAAGGCGATGTCTGATTGATTATTCCTTTACTAGGCCTCGTAATAGAATTTAAAATGACATCAGATGATAAGGTTACCATTATTTATGTATTGAAACTTGCATTTGTAGGAAGGCACGTTGTAACTGTCATCATCTGATTTATTAACAATAAATTATGAAAATGGTTCCAAAATATTGCGTGTATGAAGAGAGTGATGAGTGAGCACGATAGGTGTGCAAGAATAGAGGTATTTGGCTCTCTGTGCTCTCTGTCTACCCGGCAAGGGACCTGGCGTGAGGACATGTATGTATGTAAAACAAGTGTCTATTTTGTCTTTGTGTAATGTAAAACTATCTGCATAAGAATGTATTTAAAAATTTACTTATTACGTACGTACATAGGTATTGAGATTAAGAATACAGGGTATCGTAAGAGGCACAGCTACACGCCCTGGCCGGCTAACATCTATCTAACTAGCATTTTCGCCCTTAATTCTCCAAAATTTATTTATTTATTTATTTGAAACATGACAAAAAGAGATATCATATGTACAAAAAACCTTGTTCACGCCCGTAATCTCCGAAGCGGTAGGCAGATAAGATAGATACTTCAATTTTTATAAAAAAAAACACACTACGAATGTAAAATACATTGTTAGTTATTTATAGTATGTAGGACCAAATACAAAAACATATAAAATTTCCGCTATTGAAAACATATTAAGTTCCGTTAGTTTACTTCCTTTTTAGGACATAACAACGCGTTCAAGTTCAGAAATAAACGTAACATCGCGCTTATAATACCCGAAGAGGTAGACAGAGAAGTGTAGTACATTCCCAAGTCTCATTAGTTCCGTTTACGTCCCGCTATGGGATAGATGGTGAGCCTATTGTTGCAACAATAACATCGGTTGACAAGTCAACATTGTTACTAGGTACGATTATGTCGTAGTATATCTATCTAGCAAATTCAACAAGCTATTCAACAGGAACAGATGTCTAGCTGCCTTCATTTATAACATTTAATTTTTTACACGATAATTGTTCTCTACGTCGTGTGAAGTCTGCCAACCTGCACTTGGCCAGCGTGGCAGACTATGGCCTTAACCCTCTCACACTGAGAGGAGACCCATGTTCCAACAGTGGAACGATAAAAGGGCCG
>DWDU01001426.1:0-14688 GCA_018245575.1 Jemadia suekentonmiller
GTTCACAATCTAATTATATGTATTGTGTCGATCAAACTATCGAATGCTCTGAAGTTGTCTTTTGTTACTCATCACATAATTATTTCAATTTAAAAAAAAAAACGTAACATCACGTCTGTAATCCATGAAGAGGTAGACAGAGGAGTGTAGTACACTCCCACGTTTCACCAGTTACCTACGTTTACGACCGACTATGGAAAAAATGGTGAGTTTATTGTACTTCACCGGGCATATACCTATCCAGAATCCGAACCAATATTAGAAAATGTTAGTAAAATCCAATAGTGCCCCTCGGGTTTGTTCTCAAAACCTCTTAATTGGCAGTCATGCTTGCAACCTCCTTAACTAACGAGGCAGTCAAGAAAAATTTTCTTTTATATTTGGCTGCTGTAATTTACTAGTAACATTGGTAATTAGTAACATAGTAACAAACCTCCTGGGACGATAATCACATTCAAAGATGATTCTCGAATAAAACCCATGAGATATCGATGTATCTCCCATATGTGATGGAGATAATTTAATTATTATTCATGCACTTTACTCATCAATTATCATGACGATTGCGTAATTATTTTACAAAATATTTCCCACGTTAATCGCTTTTAATATTTAATTACTTCTGTATAGAATACTGTTTAAACAATATTATGATCAACAATTTTAAATATATTCAAATTTATACATACTCGTTGTTCTAGCGTATTTACTCAAGAGTTTTCTTATCTTTCAATTTGTTAGTAGGTAAATCCGACATCTGTCTCGTTAAGGCAACGGAATTATCATATTTTAGTATTCAATTCAAACATGTGCAGTTTGCTTGATAAAAGCTAAGTGGTGACACATTAACATGACTATCGCTACCGTGTGGCCTGTGTTAGAATTTTCAATATCGATTGGCTTTTTTCGCTTGGTTAAATAATTCATCTCAAACAAAATTACATTATACAGAATATTTAAGATGATTAATTCCACAACTCTTTTGCTGCTATTTATCTAATCAGCTCGCATCTCGCAACTGCTAGGTGTAGGCCTCCCTTTTTGCTGTCCCTCCCTCCCTTTGTCCTGTGCTGCTCATATTCACTGTTGTCCTACCACTTTGGTGAGGTGGTCCGACCATCGAGCTGGTGGTCTGGGAGGTGGTGGTATTCTGGTATTACTACTGCTTTGCTTATACTTAAATTTTTTATATCGGTTGATCTTATTGTTCTTGTTCATTCATTTATTTCAGTCAAAATTATGTTAATCAAAATTATAAAAGCTGAAATAATTAGGCACAGACTGATTAACTAGCGTCTGTAAACTGGTACTGCAGCTACTAATTGAAATAACCTAAATGATTAGATTCATATTAATAAGTACACAAAATAATTCAAAGAGAATCACATTACAACCGTTTCAAGTAAAGTTTTTATAAAAATAATTATTTAAAGTCATTGGGGTTTTTATAAAATGAACTAACCTACACCTTGAAATGTATTAAGAAGGGTAGTGAAGATATTCAAATCGGTATATTGACTACGTTACGGATAAAGTAGACATAGGAAATGGATTAAATAAACTATACGAATGTAACAAAAAACATAGGTAAGTAATTAATCAAGAACTACTTGCCACTTTCTATAAATACACATTAAACGGTAATTTCCGGCAAAATGGTTTGTTCATTATGGAATAAAAATAAATTATTTAATTAGCTCATATTTGGTTTTCGAAGGGAAATATTATCGAATATTTACACGATAATTAACTGCATATGGGAGTACAGGAAAAAAGTTTTCTACGTCATCTGTCAATAAGAAGTCGTTTTTAATTGTGTACTAAACAGTTAATTTAAAGCGAAATTATTTGTACATACTGTTACTACGCCTTAGTTGAATATGCTTCCTTAAATATCAGACAGTAAGTGACGTTACTTAAAACGTATAATTATATTAATAACGCACTCAGCTGCCTGCTTCTTCGGGTATTACACGCGAGAAATTACAAATAAATTAAATGAACTTACGCACATACGCTTACAAATATTAACGACGTGTTCGCCCATTACCTACACAAAACAAAACCTATAACATGAAATGTCACAACACTTACTGCATAAGAAAAAAAAAAAATTAAACACGCATGAAGCCAACCAGTATAATCAACTTCATCTGGTTTGGACTTAACAAAAACATCACCGCACCAGCCTGTGTTGTACCGTGAGAAAACCCTATTAAGTACGTTACCAAGTGGCCTAGCTAGTCATGCGCGATGCGTGAATTAATGATGTACTAACAAGGCGTTCGGAAACTCGTTCGTTTGGAGCACTCGAAACAAGAGTCCATTGTTAACGAGTTAGCGCCGCGGTACGTTCTCACAATCATGTGTAACCGCTGGAGTCTGCACCAGATATTATAATGTTGCGCAACAAATCACCACTTATATGTTTACGCTTTGGATAAATTACATTGAACTGTAATAAATTGGTAGTCTGTGTTCTAATTGATGAGTAATAATCCGCCCAATAAATAATTAGTTTTTAATTTTCCATTAAATCTCATCGTGATTTATCTGATGATATATCGTACCTAGTGTACACATATCAACATATATAAAAAATTATCATCTACCTTAATTGTTATACTTATAATGAAAACACAATACCTTAGAATATTATACTCGATACATTGTATTCTTATACAATATTCTTATACAATCAATAGTGCTTAAATGTAAAGCTATACAATTAAATATACTAAAATCAGTTAACATTTACAACGTATACAAATGTATTGTCGACAAAGCTAAGCATAAATGTCTAATAGAGCAATACTTCAAATGAGAGGAACTTTATTAATGAGTTTGTGTCATTATTTGGAGCTACGTGAGTTTTTTTTTGGAGCTAATTGTAAGAAAATATGAAAATAACAAAAATATGTAAAGAACAAACTTGAGTCCTGAATGAATACTAGTATGTGTTTTTGTAAATATTTTATAAGTATAATTAAATAAATATTTACTTTATACCATCAATTTTATAAAAGGTTATATGACGATGATATTAGGTGGACCAAACAAAAAACATCCTTGACACGGCCGGATCAATTTGCTTTGGAACAAACTAAGCATTACGAACGGAGTGATGACAATGCTTTTTAAGTTCCGCTTACGAGAACAATTTAAAATATACCGTTTTGGTTGATGAAATCACATTTTTTATCTCCTATTTCAAATTTAATCTGTTCATGTATCCCATGGTATTCCCCAACTGAAAAGTTTATAGAGACGTGATAATTTAATATACAAACTTACTGTAATATGTATCTGTATAAGACCGTGAACACAGATGAAAATTATGTTTTTATTTAATTAATGTATGAAATATTGATTACATTGCTCGATGTTATGTACAATCTTCCGAGACCGCTAAGGAATTATATCGTATTCTATTTTACCCTGGTATGTATTTCTTTTATTTCCGTACTAAAACCTACACGAAATAGACCGACACAATCAAAATGAGTCACAGCCAATCTTTCACAATCTATACAAGCCATAAAAATCATATGAATATCCACTGATCTATTTTATCTCTATTCCTACACTACATAAGTCATTAGATAAGAGTCAACAATCTCAACGCCCAGCCATAACCCGTATACCCGGTCTAGCAGATGCAACAAATAAAAGATAACAAGTAAAATCAACTTTTCATTACCTCGGACCTTGAAGAAATATCGAGAGCGAAAAGTTGTACTCTTTCTTAATTTGACCACGACATACCAGACATTTTAACAACTTATAATAATATATAAATGGAATTGAAAGGCCTATTCATGTTGCTTTATTATTGATGTAAAAAATTAATGATACTGTACAGTTGAATGACCTTTGATTATACTGTAGTGGTTCCCTTGCTCACATGTCACTCTTCATATTCATTACATAGGCAAATTTATGTGAATGATTTAGTTCAACCCTTTTATTTCAATACTCTTATCTCTGGGTGGTATGGAACAAGATTTTGTGATAATTTTGTCACGTTTAACGTACATTACACTTAATGTCGTGGATGATTCAACAATCATCCGAAAACTTAATTTTGGTTCAAGAGCATCTCCGAATCGAACATCGAAAGTGATGTATGTAAATGAGTCTCTGATTGAGTCTCAAATTATATGTCACAACAACATTCTTGTGACGAAACCTGTTATCGTTATTATTGGCCGTAGGCTGAGACGATGTAATAGAGTAATCTGATATTTTTTGCGGTTACTCGGGTAATCTTGTAATCTTGAGAAAATCACCGAGTAGATTTACAGCAACACAGTATCAGTGACTGCAAATGCAGCTAATCTAGACATTATAGACGTGCAGTAAATGATCTCAGCGATGAGAATTATTATATTATGTTGAAATTTCGCATAACATGTTATATGACTTTATAAGTAATCAGGCCTTCTAGGTAACCTTATAGGATTCAAATGCGAGACAATAATAGTTTGTTACATATTTCTAGCTAATTCTGCTCATAAGTATGCTACAAACATATTTCTAGCTAAGTTTGCTCATACGTATATTACAAACATATTTCTAACTAGTCTAGAGGTCGCATTATGACAAAAATGGTACAGCAGCACTTGAAAATAATTAAGAAACATCAAATCCGTCTTCAGTTATAAAAAAAGTTGCAACTCACAAATGAGTATGTACAAGCAATTTCAATTCATATCGTAAGGATCTTAAAGGCTACTTTAACACTTATAAAATGCAATCTAAACGTATTACTACTCGCCACATTTATTTCCATCATTTGTCAAAAGATATCAAGATGTAATGTTTATATATAATATTTGTTACATAATCACCATTATTGATGAATTGCGAACGCACATGTATCATTCATATTTCTCCTGTCGTATCGTTGATAAGATCCAATATGTCAAAATCGAGATAAGATTGTTTTCTCTCTGTTCTAAATAAAGATAACTGCGGTTATTGTTACTTTTTACTTGTTATGATGTAATTCAAAAATAACTAAAAAGTCGAAGTAGCTGAAGTTATTTAGGTACGCTTTTATGTGGGAAAGTTATATAAAAAGTTTATATGTATATAATTGCTACGTCATATTACTATGATTGACATGGAATAAGAATTATGAAATATTAAGAGAAAGCCGTTTCGCTCAACCTTGCTTGGTTGAGCGAAACGGCTTCCTTTATCTTTATTTTTCAATTTCTCGTTTATTTTTCAATATCTATAAAAGTATCTATTCCCCTGTGAAATATAATTATGATTTTCATTATCTTTCTCCAGGAGATCTAACTAGAAATCTATAATAACATTGAATACGAAAAAAACAACAGGAGTGTGTGTTGAAATTTGGTCATAAATTAGTGCTAAAAACACTAAATCATTATAATTCATGTTAGAAAATTTCTTAAATTGTAATAAGATCCTCCAGAAGACTATCCAATTTCAAATATATAAAACAAAGTTCGATCAAGTTAGAAGCCTCTTGTAGAACTTATAGAAGATCCGACTACGCCTTCTAACGTAGCAAAAGAAACAGTATACATTATTACAGTGCAGAATCTAAATATTATGTTAAAATTACTCTATAATAATGAAGACCAAGCTGAAAATAATGGGCGTAAAAGTTAAGGAAAATAAAATTAATGGAGTTCCAAATCCCTTTAAAAATATTACGTTGTTTAAACCTCAATTTATGTACAGTGGAAGTTTAACATGTAAATTTCATAGGGTTTCAGTAGACCTTAAGTGAAAATTGAAAAATCTTCAATAATAATTATTTTGGCACTTAGTTTCCGCTACGCCCTTCCTAAATATAATAATTTGGAAATCAGTTAATCATTTGAAGTTCAGGGGAATACTTAATATTTTTTGTCATTGGAATTAAAAGATCACAATAATCTCAATTTCCGAAGAACAATTTGATAGCATGTACTGCTGGAATACGAGTACTGACCGACGAGTACCAATAGACCTTTGATTACCGTTCGAGGGAAATTAAAAATGTCCATAAACAATGGCGGCCCGTAGTGACCGTTTCCAGCTCGTTTTCCTTTCTACAAATAAAAAAATATGACATACAGTGGCATTGTAAATATTGTTTACGCTTAAAAACTTATTTAAGGAACTATTTATGTTGTTCATTATTTGCCGCCACTCACTCATGTACGAAATATCTTTATCAAAATTGATATCACAGTTAAGAATGCTGGTGACCCTCTATTAATCGAAAATGTTACAGAAATATTTGCTAAGATTGTACGATATGTATGTTAAACAAAATTAAAAATTATCCAGAATTGATTATCCGTCCACGATTGTTTATCCGTCCTTTAATTAAGTTATTCTTACTTCCAACGTCAGAGTTTAATTACGTTCGAGCACAATAGTATCATTCTGTCGAACATACTGAAGTATAGATTTTGGTTACGTACAATGGCTTAACCATTTGTCAAGATTGTTACAAAGTACTAAGAACATACTCGTATTTCAATCCTAAACCAACGTAAAGCACTTGTAAATCAAAACGCAATAGTCGCTGTAGAATTGTTTAGTTGTTATTTATTAGATTTTTATTGATTATTTTAGTTTTCATGTGTCATGTATTACTAACATAGGATAAATATAGTTACTAACATACATTATGGATTATAGGATTGTACCTGGTCTAAAATAAAAATTATTATTATTATTAGTTCTGGTGTGGTACAGATTATGATCTGTAAAACATCTCAATGCATCGAGCAATCGATTCTGGAATACCGATACTTAAAGTCGATGGTTCACAAAAAACACTCCATTTCCGAAATGCTCACTAACCTTCCAATACGTAATGAAATAGCGTTATGCAGTATGCTTTATGGAATCAGGAGCTTCAAAGGAACACTTAATCAGCAATCAAATACAGAGAGAACAGAAATAGTTACTTTTTGCTTTAGAACAAAATTAAACAGCACAGTAAGAAATGCCACTACTTAGTTAATAGGAAAACACAGCTCAACTTGCTTAATCTTAGTCAAGCGCACGAGTTAAGATTGGCGAAGTATTAACTAAGTTTGACTAGCGTTCAGTTTCGCTTTGTGCCTTAGAGATAATTTATCCGTAGCCGTTACTAACGTATTTTTTTAAACGGTGAGAGCTGTCAGTTATCCAGCACGCGAGTCTGTGCGATTTTCACTGTCATTATATATCGATGTTTGAATGTGTTAGTATATCGATGTTCTGGTTAATTGTTAATTTTTTAATATGCATTATTAGTTAGTCTCACACTATGTGTTTCGAGCTCCTTTCAGGCGCACGCCTCTCTAACTTTACAAAGTTTTTATAAATTTTATACGCGATTTCTTTAAGAATGCTCTGTGTTATGGCAAAGAATAATATCGATTAAATTGATTTCCTGAGCGATCTCCACAATGAAATATTAAGTTAACCTATAAATTAGTAAATTAGTTAAAATATAAGAAATAGAAATTATTTTCTTAATTAACCATAGAAATTCATAACAATCTGAAATTATACCAATTTATCAAAATGCCGTTAAAATACAAGAAAATGATTTAGAAATTAAGCGCTGACAATACACGGATGTACCGGACGTAATTATCCAATTCTTGCCTATTACAGTTCTAGTTGTTTCGAACTGGTAGTCATTACAGCATTTCTTCATGGTCGAATAAATTCAACATGTTTACTTTAAACGCCTAATAAATGAAGCGTGATTTTTTAAAATCTCTATATGGCCATGGATAAGAATCGGCGTGTCTACGTTTCTTACCCGTCCATGTGGAACAATGAAAATGTTAAGTTTCCTATTCCGCTTTCTCGTCCATTATCAGAACACGGTGCGAAGTGATACTGGTATAAAATAATGAATAAATATTATTAATTTATCAAATGCTACATTGTTGCATTGGATGTAAGTGAAATTAAAACCGTTTAAAACATGTGCCCGATGCATGGCAATAGGCTCACCACCTATTCCATAGTGGGACGTAAACGTAACTGGTTAAACGTGGGAGTGTTCTACACTCCTCTGGCTACCTCTTCGGGGATTACAGGCGTGATGTTACGTTTTACGTTTTTAAAACATTACGAGTGTATGGTAATATTCGATTGTATTAGATTGAACAATAAAAAATTTGATATGATTATCATTATGCCTCATTTTATATTTTTAACAGGTCCATTTATTTTAGTATCTCTCCTATAAATATATGTAGAACCCTTAACGCTTATAACGCACACGAATATTAAAGGGTTATACATCATTAAATTACATTTACGAACTTTATATTATTATTAATAACTGGATAAACTTTGTAATATTATTATTGCATTATGAGTACATTTTCTGTCATATAGCGAGTGGTGGTCAATGGTACAGACGTACCAACATATCTTCTAAAGTCAGTATTGTATGCTTTCACTTCGGGGCGCTGGGATGTAACCGCACATCCCAGCGCCCCGAAGTGAAAGCTCAAATCCAAACCACGACGCTATAATAGATCGGGTACACAATACCGGCAATTAGAAGAAATCAGTATATTATTATTCCTAAATAAATTAATTGTACCAGCTAAGGGGCAGAGTAATATACATAATAAAATTAAAATAAGTATTATAAATGTCTCTCACCAAATAATAACGCTTCTTTTCTATCATATCAAACATTTGATATCATTTATAAACCGTTTTGAGGACTTTACCCGAAATCACAGCAAAATATACTGCGAAATAATATTTCTTCTATTATCTACTTGTTCATTCTTATCGGGCCGAGATTGAAAGATGTCAGCCAAAGTTTTACACTTCCTCAACCGTTTCGCAATGTTTTATATAATGTTATTGTATAGAAAAATAATAGCTGAAGTCAGTCCTTCTGTGTTGTGAGTAAAATTATTTACATAAGCATATACTTATTTAAATGTTTGTGTATAATATGCACACATGATTGTTTAGTGCAAATGTATATGTACATTGTCAATATAGTGTCAATTGTTGGGTAACCATAGGTACTGGTTCTGCATAGTTTGGAATCAGAAGGCCGTGTATTACTATTCCCTTAAGTATAATTACTATTTCAATGAGAGATTATTATTATTTATATTATTATTATTTAAATGAGAGATATCTTTCATAAGCTACTTTATTACATGGATATGTGCCCGATGCATGGCAATAGGCTCACCACCTATTCCGTAGTGGGACGTAAATTTACTGGTGAAACGTGGGAATGTTACTTTGTTAAACTAGTCCAAAGTTCATTGTAACGCTTCACACTCATTGCGAAATCGAAGTAGGTACATGTATTGACTAATATCAATATGTACCTGTGTATGTCAATGACACTAGTAGAGTTAAAACATGTAACTTTGGTCCGTATTCACCTGGCTAGTGGATTGTAAACGATACTATCCATTCCAATCACTGGTTTCGTATTTTCGTGTGAAAATCGATTCCAGTAATAAGATTCGTCACAACGTAACCTTAAAGCAACAAATATATTAAAATATATTATAAAAGTAATAATACAATTTTAATTCGTTCTCATTCCTATTACTGTTTTTAAAACATTAAAAATAAACCACTATTACTTTTAGTATTCTCATCACATGATACTGTAACCTTTTCAATAGGCCTGGCGAAATGAAATAATGTAGGTATCTTGGACGCGTGGCCATGATCAGTGACATATAACAATCAATTGTTACTTAAAATTCAGATTGTTATAAATTGAGTGCTGCGTCAGAGGTTTAATAAGTAACATTTGTTCAATATGTTATTAAAAAAATACATCACATTCGTCGCCAGTACTAAAGGCAATGTGATAGACACGTCATTAATATATTCTAGACATCACTACTGACTGGACGAAATATTGCTTTCGTTTTCACACTACAATTTTATCCATGTTATACATGAATAATAATTTATAGCTGCATTTTTAACAAGCCACAAAAGTATCACAATTTCCTGCAAGGAAAAGCGCGGGCGTCGAAAACATTTCGTCTGTGTACATCACACGTTGATTCACAGTTTAACAATAACTAATGAACTTGCTTCGTAATACGTGGCCGATACGTAGATAAATCGTGGACAATACCTGGACATCTATTGATATATTTTAACTCCATGTTATTATCATTTTAGAACTTCAATCAACTACCGTTGTAATAACTATTGAATATTTAACGTGATCACGAATGCGAGATTGAGTTTGAGAAAAACGCAACAAGTTTGTGACGTCATATACCTGAGATAATTTTTACCTGCCATCATTTGCTGGCAAGCACGATGGTGATATGAAGTGAAAATAGATTTTTATTAAGTGAATGGAGCATTTGACATTTTTATGAATACAGACGAAAAAGGCGCGACTGGCGGTACTTGGAAAAGTCCTATGTCGACCACAAACGAAAGGTAGTGAATGTTGGATACCGCAAAAAAAAAAAAAATAACATTTATGCGGTTGAAAGGCATCAAGGAGAACGTGGGACGTGAGCGTAGGTGATAAAGTTAGGATTAACGACAATAATGTTACGATTTAATCATATATGTACATACATCGAAACCGAAATTGAATTTGAAAGATGTTGCACTAGATACATGGGAATTTAAGGAAAAAACATATTCGATATACATATAACAAACGCGTGTAATAATATACAGAGAACGTAAAGATAAATAAGATAATGCAAAGATACCGTAGACGAGGCCCGATCAAAGTTTACCAATAGTGAGATTCGGTCAAATCTGGATTTAATTCGAGTGTGTAAACAAACCGCCGAATGTTTACATTGTTGATGGACGTGTGTGCGAACATACTGGAACGGGCCGCCTTTGTGCCTGTCATGTCAAAACCCAGTATCCAGAGCCAATCATAGCTAGTAGAGAATAGTAGCGCTTGCACTAGTATTGTGGCAAAAGTGAAATATTTATGTTGATGATAACGAAAGCTTTGCAGAAATTTACAACATTTTTTACAAAGTTTTTCAGTCATTTGACAATCTACAAATTGTAAATTTTCTTTGTCCTGGCAAATATCTTGTTGTTATTTTCGTCGAATATTTAATCTACGTTAAATATGTATAAGAATTTTGAGTAAAATACCTTCCTATCTGAAATATAGTTCATAGTACAGTGTGCTATTGCTACTCGCGAGTCTCACTTGCAACTGCGGCAGAACTAAAATACTCTGCCAATATGCTCCAGCGTGGATTGGAGGAGATACGGGTTAGTGGCCAATCAATTTATAAAATTTTTCTAAATCGCCTCAAAATATAAATCGTACCTGAAAATTTGTCTATAGCAATCCAACCCAGAAGCCGAACGGGGCCGATTTTACTTCTCTTTTCTTACTGATTGCAGTTTGCAATCGCGTCTGGGTATATTCATACCCTTACATCTATTTGTTCAGCTGTAAAAGCTGGCAAGGTCTTATACATGAGCACACTGGTAACAGCTGTTTGTTATTACGCTTTAAATAATGATAAACTCTAGGTCAGCGTGTATTGAACGCGGCAGTAAATAGGTCTCTCACTACTACTGCTTTTTACTACCACCTTCATCAACAGACTGGCAGGATCGTAACATAAATCGTATAGCAATTCAAATTATCATATTCCGATGAATAAACTGCCAACTGCTGGTCAAATAACGGAATAATCCTTACAGTTCTATGTTTGAAATTTTACGTTGCGTCAAACACGTATTGCTTAGTATTAATACAAGAACAACACACGCGGACATCATATGACTCAAAATGAAACAATACGAAATAAAATCATAAGTTTTGTTATAATTGTTAGAAATCCCATCTTTGTTTTATGATTCCATTCTCGTCTAATTACTAACACCGTCAGTTGTATTGTCGTATGGTATTGCGAAACGGTATAAAAAATTACGAGCGACGACACCTACTCCTATAGATACCATCTCCATGGCATAACAATAGACACATAACCCATTTTTTATAATTACATACCGGATGCATGGAGTTTTTATAGATTCCCAATATCGCGTTGTCATATTTAAATTGGAATACCGCCGGTCAAGGAACAATGGTATGAGACTAAAGGACGGTTTTTAACCGACTGAATAATGTTAACGTGATAGTGTACTACGCTCCTCTGCCTACCCCCTTTCGGGGATTACGCGCGTGATGTTACTTTTTTTAAACAATCTTCGTGAGATTAAAAGGTAAAGAAAAACTAACTGTAAATATTTGTGAAGTTAGTTCAATGTCCAGTTCCTAAAACTTTTAAACACAAATATCTCACCCTACTGCGTCTTTAAGAAACCTGTAGGTAACACAGATGAATTCGATGTATGACACTTATTTATCAGACTACATTTATTTTCAGACTAAAAATATTTTCATGTTTCCACAACATAATATATCAAAGAAAAGTGTCAGATTATATTTAACCCGTCTTTCTGATGTGTAGTTGAAAACTGTCTAAAAATCTCATATAATTTAATGATTTTGTATTACTCAACTATAGTAGAAAATAAATCTCATAAAATACTTTATTAACAGTTCAAATAACTTAATTCCTGACCATTGTACCGCCTGATTTATCCCAATACGAGTTATATAAAATTCACCTATTTGATTTAATCTATTTTTAAACCTCGCGGAAGTATCCTGTATACAATTAAAATTACGCACCGTTAACTCACGTTGCCAACACATAGTATCATTATACAAAATGATATTTAAGAGACATGATACAAAATAACAATTATGTTCACTTTTTCATTTGTATTTAATTAATAAAACGACAATAATTATTTACGGCTCTATAAAACGTTAATTAAATGAAGAGGTACAATATACAGCAGTATAATTCAAATTTCCTGAACAACCGCTTACCAACAGAGTTTTTAACTAATTTACAAATATTTTTGAGTTCTTAACAGGTCAGGTACTTAGCGGAGTTAGGAGTGTCAGAAAGAAGCGAATCAGGTCTGCAAAGATAGAAATATTTTGCACCCGGTGGTGCCTGCCTACACCATGAGAGATGAACAGTTCCGTGGCATGGCGATATAGTACTAATTATCAAGAATAATAACAAAATAGATTAAGACTCAGATTCCCATACACTATCGTACTAGAACGCACTATTCTCATGTAAGGCGTTTAAATCCACATGTTTGGTATGTACAAATGTTTTATTATACAATCTGCAGCAGAACGTGAAGGATCGCATGCGTAATACGTGCACTAGCCTTCCATTAAAGAAGAAGGAAGGGAAGTGAAATTATACAGAGCTATCATTAACATCAGTCAGTTCTATATAAAAAGGTACTGTTCGTTTACCGTGGTATTTTTTATGTGAACAGAGCAGCAGGCTAACAGACAGTAATAACTCGTAAGTTGCAATTATTGTTTATTAATAAGACAAGTTACATAGTAATTATGCACAAGACTGCGAAAAAAGGACGCTTAGGTACGTAGGTGTATACACTTAATCAAAAAAGTAATTATTAGTATGACTGCAATTAATACTGGTAATACTAGCCCTATCCAAAGTAACAGAGGCGTTTTTGCTGCTCAGTACTGTGATGCTCGCCTCCAATATACTTGTACACATGGTCAAGCAACTATATCTTACAGAATAAAGTGCAAAATTATTTTAGGAACAATAGCTTCATTGTTGAAATAGATGTAGCGGATGTACATTTTTGGGGGAACGATATATCGGATACAGTTTTATCTTAGAATGTTAAAGCCTATAACCAGTGAACACCACGCTAATCAATTATGGACTTGGGGATTTTGTACGACTTAGAGAACATTATGTTTCTCTGTCATGAAGACTCCATTACGATCTTTTTTCTTCAACAATACGTATTTATGATGTTTAATATTAAAGAAAGTGCGAAACAAATTTGAATCGTAGATCATTCTACTCATATTTAAGTTTTTAAAAATTACTACTTATAAAATATCAATTTCATTACGGTGATACAGAAGTCAACAGAACAGAAGAGGACAAGGATATTTTTGCTTTACATATAATCTAATATTGAATGGTAGCTCCATTTCATTGACTACTGTATCTAATTATTAATTTAGTTAGTAATTTTAGTTATTATCGTCTCGGCATAACTTAGTCGTGTCTATGACATCTTTCGAACCGCAATGGTATAATTATGTAACCGTAATGGTATAATGGTATAATTAAGTCGAGCATTTGTATTTTTGTACGCACCTCTTAGATATTACTACTATTGTGTTCATTAGATTCATGAGCCGTTTCATTATTTCGCTGTCGGAAACGGCTCTCCTTTCAGAACGAGACCTGACAAGTTCATAGTCTAACACTTTGTACTTTGGTACCATTTAAAGAACATTATGAAAAACTCTTAATTGTTTAGGATTCGACATGGTCATTTTTATATCGTTCTAGTGAGTGAGATTTAATTATAATATTTATGAATTTTATCAAGTCAGGTTTCGAACCCCAAATACCGAAAGTACAAGACAAGCAACGAAACCGTCACTGATATCGTTGAAGTTAATATACCGCTACATTGGTACTATAATATATGTATGCACTTTATTAAGCCTATGAGACAGATGCTGGCTATGATTTTACGTAACGTAACATCACGCCTGTAATCCCCGAAGAGGTAGGCAGAGGAGTGTAGAACACTCCCACGTTTCAC